>CBVK0100338133.1:0-18006 GCA_900067695.1 Picea abies
ATGCAAATTGCAGTAGGAAGAAAATCCGTTGGCTTTATAGACCGTGAGGGTTCAAGTCCCTCTATCCCCACCTAGGTTCGTTCCCAATGGTTGTCTTGGTCTCTGCTTCACATTTTACTAGATTTTTATTCATAATTTCTTTCTAGATTTGATGCATTTGCACTTAATTTCTCCGTCACAACTATTAATCTCCTTTTCCCATTAAATCCAATATTTGTTATTGAGGTTTTTATTCAACCTGTATCTACTCTCCTCAACTAGTTTCACTACCTTTTCAACTGGTGTAGTTTTTTCATTAGGTATGGTTGGTGTTTCCTTTAAGATGTGGTGAAAATACGATTTCATAACACATCTCAGCCCCCTAGATTTCATATGGCTTAGCAATCTCCTACTTTAACCCTTCGTATTATTAAGGATGTTATAGATCAAGAAGTTTTTTACAAAAACAATGGTCTTATTTGTAGCTCTAATTGCATTTAGTCAAGATTATATAATTTACACAAATGGATCTCATGTGTTTGGAAGTCAAATCTCAAAGAGGAAACCTTTATCTATCCATGTGCTAAAATTTTCTTCAATATACCGTTTAAACTTGTAGAGGACCGATCATATATTTGAAAAATCAATTAAAATTTAAGATAAATCGAAACTCTAATTTTCTTTAGTCAACTTTCAATAAAAAAAATAACTACCTAATTTCATTGGTTCTCTCCATAATTGATCTTATTTTAATGATAAATAAATAATTAATAGAATGATAAAGAATATTAAACTTAGTGGTAAATTAACCAAAACTTATTTTTAATAAATAATGATCTTACATATTATTTAAAAATTCTCTTATTTAAAAGTCCTCAAAATAACATATCTTAAGACTGATGACTTTCTTATTTTAGTCCTTTTAATAGATAATTTTCTTAATTTCAATCTTAATTTTAAAAAATAACCAAAGGCAAAAGCAAGTCGATTGTTTATTTCCTGTTGTCACGTCCCCACATGATTCCTGCTCAAATCTTACGATCATGCACCTATTGAGGGCGTGTGGAACCACGACGACTCTCACTTTGTTGCTTGGAAACACCAAGGATACTTCATCCAGACTATGCCTCTTCACCTAGAGCATACATACTTTGTTCTAGGCTACGAGTGAGTCACACTCCTACTCTAGTGCAACTCACTTGTATACTTAGACAATTTGTTAACAAATTGACACTTAATCATTTAAGCATACATCCATGAACATGAGAAACAAAAAGAACACTTGCAAAACAAACAATAGACACACAAATATAGTGCGGGTGACACAAGACATGCCTAACACCCAGCTGAGTCTTATTATTGAGAAACAATTACAGTATGAGCACTACCAACTCAGTTTACAACTTGGGCAGAGTCACACGACTTGCCTCACCTCACCAAGACACTCATACACATATTCATCACACCAAGACTTGTCCATCGCAACAAGTTTCACAAACTTTGCAGTGCACGCTAGACGTGCACCCATCACTGACTCATGGTCTCTTTGTGTCGCAAGACTTCACAGACCTTCATTTCTGTCTCATAACATGCCTCACCCAGACCTATGACAAGATTTCCCCAAAATCCAAAGTTTCCATGCCTTCTAGAATCAATCAAAGAAGGTTGTCCCAACTCTGTCGACATAATCACATCAAGGCAACACAAGTCCTCCCATGTGGAGCGACTTGGATCCTTAAGGGAGCTCGTCCCTCCTTGTCTAAATTTTCCTCAGAACCTTGGTGTTGATCTTGTCCTCTTCACCCCACTTTCTTGGTTGTGCACCTTGTAATATTATATGGACTCCAAACGTCACCTCACAAACTGTCGCGTCCTTTCGGTGTGTCACGCCCCTTTGCGGACTAGCACACCTAAACGAACCAAGGAACCCCTTTGCATATCGATGCACCCAAATAAACCCATGTGCTCATTCAACCTTCACATCTCTTGGGACCGACGCACCCCGATATCGGGTTCACTACTCGTTTCGACATGCCCCAACCTCATTGGTGCGCCCCTACCTTGTGTGCACCTTACCAAGCCGACTCGTCTTCTAGGCCTACGTGCCCCTTCTCTTTGTCTCTTTCACCCCATGCTTTGCCTCGTGCTTGAGCAAGCCCCTTGGCATGTTTTCTTACCCAAGGCACCCACTTTCCCAACTTGTGTGACCCTTAGGTGTTGGAGCAACCCCAAATTCATCTCCTTGAGGACTTGGGCGAGGGTGCCCATGCCCCTCTAGCTGAGGACCTTACATCCTCCCCCACCTCAATTCATTTCCATTCTTAACAACATCCAAAAAATATGTGATCTCCAAGTGTTCCCGAACTCGTACCTCCATCCACAACTATACCTGCTAGAAACCCCTAATCTCATGCCACTGGGAACCCCAAATTTTTTCCAAAGTGGAAACCCTAAGTTCCCCTGTGAAATGGTAACCTCAAGTTTCCAAATCACACTACAATAATTCAAAACTCTGTGCAACTAGCCACACTACTCTCTGCCCAAATTTTTGTGCGACCAATCTGTTTGCTACGATGGAAGGACATCTCCTCCCCAACTCTGTCTGCAATGTCCACGCTGCCACTGTACTATTGCAAAGATCACTCTCCATTGTGTTGCTGCTGCTGCCTCAAATATTGTTGCAACCTTAATCAAAACTTCAAAAATGTCTAAGTGTTGAACTCTTGTGAACTTACTGTTGCGTCTACACTTCAACTACCTCTGCCATGTCTCCGTACACTACACACCTAAAACCCTGTACTTGTTAGGTAGCTAGTCCAACCGTCGTGTCTAGTTCTTGAGATGTGTATCACCATGCCCAAACTTAGTCTTTTCTTTTCACATCTCTGCCACTCCCTCCAAATCCAAAGACCAAGGTAAGTATCCACCTTTGCCTCACTGCTACCACATCTGATCTTTGTCAAGGATATCTTCGTAATGTCCAAGTGTTGTACTTCGAACCTACTAGTGTGTCCATACTTTGACCTCTTCAACATGTTCCCGTGCACTAACTCTCCAAGTGTTGAAATATCACGCTTGTCCCTTGAGAATGAAAAACATACCCAAATCTTGGTCACTTCCTTCCAAAATTCATCCCATCCACACAACATCCTTAGATCAAGGCAAGGTCACCTCTCACTTTGCTGTGTTATGAAGTCACTCCAAAAGAAAGTCATCCGCGACAAATTGAATCCACTATCTAGCTCCTAGCGTAGTTAGTCAATCTGTTGCAAGTCACACTGTCCGTGCCACATCTAAGTTTGGGAAGAGTCAAAGGATCACCATGCATTGCACATCCAACCAAATCCACCCTTGCGACTCAAATTGCGATTAAGTCCACAAGTTTGACTTCCTTTGGCCGAATTCTCCCCATTCTCTTCATCCACATCTTTAGATATGAAACATCCCATCTACTCCAAGAGATGCACATCCATACTACCTTTTCCCCATTACTTCACCACCTGTCCATGCTACTGTGTCTACCTCTCTATTCTTTGGAATGGTTAGGCTTCACCCTCAACCATGTTGCCCCAAAGCAAGAGGAACACCCATGTCCAAGTAATCTCTTCATGCTGCAATCTACATGTCTGAATAATTATCCAAACCAAGGAAAGTCCTCAACTCACCTCCTTCCATCGAGTCACCCCTATGCAACTCAACATCTTCGATGAATGTGGCCAACATGCCCACAATCCTCAAACTTCCTAGCAAACTGTCCAAAGTGCTACAAGTAGAATAAGTCGCCTCATATAAATTTCATGCCTTGGCACATCTAAGCTAATACTTCCGCCAACATCAACCAATGACCCACTCAATATATTTCAGTCATCGCACAATCATCCACAATTCACCAAGGTATGCTCTGCCTCATCCAATGTCCCATACCAAAGGCAAGAGAATGACACCTAAGCCACTTGGTCTGCGTTCTACCCATTCAGGTTGACTGTCAACAATTTCTTGGTTGACTTCTTTGTTGACTCCATCAATCACTTAGAACAAAACTGCCTTGCACCTCTTCCAGGGTCTTATACTTTGGCATTGTTGTCGTGACTTGTCAACTCATCGCATGACTCAACAATTATGTCTAAGGTACCAAAGAACCAAGGTGCCTCATCTATCCTCTCAAATTTGGCACATTCTCGGCCTCATTGCATGTTCCACCACAACAAGTCCTCCAATGCACCTCATCAAAGAGTTAGGAAATTCTTCAAGTCACCTCCACAACTGTACCCAAAGCTTCCTAAGTCCACCATTGGACTTGTCCAAGCTAGTTGCCACAAGTTATCTGTACATTCTCCCAAGTCAAGGTGTCCCAATTGCTACACGACTTATTTGAATTATGCACTACTTGAGCCACCCTCATTTCTTCTGGTTTCACTATAGAAACAAATTTCACTTGAACCACCAAGTCACCCAACATTCCTTCAAATAATTCATTGCAACTCTTAGGAAATGTAAGGACTCAAAATCAACCATATCTTTTCCAATGACATTCTTGGTTGCACCCATGGTTTAAGTCTATTAACTGGGGCCTGCACTTTCCCAGGCCATCGACTCTTCGCATGAACTCCCCTCAATCATCGTCCGCAACTCCATAAAACTGCATAGCATCTTCACTACAATACAAGGCTAAGTCCATCCATCCACTTCAGAAATACATCTAAGTCCCAAACTTCCATGTAATCAACCAAACTCATCTCCAATGTCTTTCCATCTCCGCACCTCGACTTCTTTTGCTTCAAGACACCATGCACACTCTGCCCAACTGCTAAGCCATAATACTGCTAACTGAATATGATAACACTATGAAAACACTACCTCATTTGAAGGATGCAGTCAACCCACTCATCCAACAACCTAGCTCGACTCAATTTCTAGTCTCGATGATGCACAACATGAAGATGTCATGATGAAAATGTGCCCAACCAAATGCCTTATTGTTTAAGCTTCTCTAGGTCACATCAAGTTTCCCAACTCAACCAAGTTCTTCATCTCATTGCATGGCCACTTGCCCTGTCCTGATTTTTCACAAAGGTTCGTCCACTTTATCGCAACTTAGAACTGCTTCACTTCACGATCATTTATGCGATCACCCTCTATGATCAGTTCTGCGATCACTGCTGTGATTAATGGAAGCATGAAACTAGATATATATAAAATATATATTTAATATTTAATATTTAATATTTATTATTCGATGTCTTATTCAATGTACAACAACATGTTTAAATACACGTAAATGAGTAGAGTCATGTCTTTTTGTCTAAAAAGATGTGACATTACATTAAAAGTATAATTATTACATTAATGATTTAATTAGTAATTAATGAACATTGTAATATACGTAAGGTATATTACAAGTCATCCCTCCTTGAAGCATAAGCAAGGAAAAATGTTTGGATCTAAACTCCTCATTCCTATTACAACACCATTTCCAATGACAAATATGACCCTGTGCCTCCATCGCCAACAAGCTTGAAATTTGGACAGTCAACTTGTGGATCGACAAAAGCTATGATCAAATCTCTGGGCTATTGAATGGGAATGGAGCTGAAACATACGCTCACTTGGACACACCGAGATGATATAATTATGTCTTTGCTACAAATTTTCTCCAATTTCTTGATAACAACTTCTTTGCCATTGGATGTATTGGTCACCAAGCACACCAATGTGAATGAACCTGACCCCAAAACACCAAGAAGATCATACTCCTCATATGTCTCAAATCTTGAGTAAAACGACGGATTTGTCGTGCTTTCATAATCGACGTACAATCTATATATTCTGTATTTGACGCTCATAGATTGCCAAGGATTCTTTTGACTCTTTTTATTCTCTTGTTCTCTTTTTTCAAATTCTTGCTTGAGCTCCAAGGCTAACACATCATAATAGTCACGTGGTCCAACTCATCATGGCACCACTCTTTGCACAACTTCTCCTTCAAATTGCCGATTGAAATAGTCAATGAGATCCAATGCATTTAGAGGAAATCCCCTTGAAAAAGTTAAAAACATCGTTCTTTCTTGACCTGGAATTGTAGCTAAATTCAAAAGAGTTTGATCATTTAGATATAAATCATGACATTGTTTCAATTTTCCACTAAAGGTCCTATGAACACTATTTAAATCCTCACTAACACTATTACTCCTAAAATTTGGCAATGGTTGTGTTTCCACCACTTGGTTTCCCATGCCCATTGTACTTCTCCCATACTTTTCAATGTGCATACATAGATTTGATAGCTTCCACATAGGTAACATACCTGGTATGTTAGAGGTGGACGTAGAATATTTAGTTTGAGTGGAGAATAAGAAGGTTGCACGAGGATTGTTACCTCTAGAGTGAATGTGATTTAAATCACATGACGTGGATGTCTGTTCCTTTACATTTCTCAGCTGACGTGTAAGTATTCCACGAGGGAAGGGTCTAGGACTGGAATCTTCAGATCTATGGGTGTGTTTCTCGTCCAATGGTGCGATCATTTTTTCAAGGGGTATGACCTCATTCATGATCCACTCGCAAACACTGACAAGGATTCTACCTATGTCGAAGCTTGTAAGACTTACATGGCCTTCTAAGTTTAGCGGTTGTCCTAAGCATTGATACTCTCTTGCTTGAGATTTATTTGCAAATTTTCTAGCCTCGTCTTCATCTTCATTGAACTTGAATCCACTACCACCATAGCCAGTGCCATGATCATGTTCAGTCACTTGACTCACTTTATCTTTAAACCCTCAACCAACTTTTTCAGATCCTCAGGTATAGGTTGTTCAGATAATTCCAATGCCTTTACAAGGTCAGGAACATATCTTTCTTCCTCCTCGAAATTGAAGGTGATGACAACACCCTTGCAACCTTCTCTTCCAATGTGCCACACCTTGTGCACATAATATTCATAGTGGTTTGGTGCATCAAAGTTTACTATAAGCTCAAGCTGATTTCTATAAAGTGCAATTTCCTCTGATGTCATTAGATATATTTCTCTTGCTTCGCAGAAAATGTATTTCTTGAAAGGATCGTACTGCACCTTGGAGTGGTCCACAATGGATAGTTTTTCAACTTTACTTTTCTTCACTCTCTTCATGAACTCGTCATCTGGAAGAGGTTATGGTGAACAATCGTGTGCATCATTTACCTCATCTCCATCTTCCCCAAAAATAAGAAAGCGCTCGATCGTCTTTCTTACTCGAGATGGTCGATTGACAAGTGTACAAGCTTCAATGCCCTTCTTTGAAACTTCAACCTGAATGTATGACACCTTCCTGAGGACTTTGACATTCTTGTTGACAGACGAGTTGAGGGCGAAAACCTCCATGACTGTCTCAACCAACTCATCTAGGGTTCCATAAGGCCTTTCTGATGTTTCTGCGAGGTAGCTGAAGTGTTCATAGGTAAGAGTGGTAATAATAGATATATTTGAATCAAAGAGTACAATAGGCCCCTGAGAATAATCTTCTTTGTGCTTAAATTCATCAATAATGGTAACACCACTTTTTTGTCCATGTAGGACAAATAAAGCTCTGCATTTTCTTCAGCATATAATGCAGTAGTTCGATTGTAGGATCCATCAACAAGTAACCCATTATACATAGGACTAAAATAGAGGCATGATACAATACCTATTTCATGCAACCTTGTGGCGGTGGTAGGAAATGAATCCAACAACATGTCCACCACAACATCGACCTATTCTTTGGATGTTGCGACGAACAATACAATTTTGTACAACCCTGTGGTGCCCAAATGATACACCAATTCATCCACCCCCGGCCTCTTCAGCATGTAATATGAATGTCTCACACATTGTTTCTCTAAGGTGATCGAATAATCACAACCAATGGGCATGGGTGTCCTACTCAAATTCACCAACGTTCCATCCAAATCTAAAACCAATGTTTTTCTATTTGGATTTCCTTCTGCCATGGGAGGTAAAATGCCCCACGCCTTGCAGTTGGAACATTAATCCTTATTATTATCGTTCAAAGACACAAACACATGAGGGGTATTAACATTTGAGGCCTCTCCTTATTCTTGGACGACTAATCCATCATAATTATTATTATCATCATTCAAAGGCACTTGCACATGATGCATGTTAACATTTCAGGATTCTCCTTCTTCTTGGAAAAATACTCCATTGCCATTACGTGTTGAATTCTGGATGCCAGATGTGTATGATCTGGTTGACTTATATTGAATATGTGAACGATCTAGCCACAAAATTCTTCCATCATAACCACCATCGTCAATGTCAAAACCACTTTTGTTGTTACCTGGATCTTTTCCAACGGGGGTTTCATAATATTTCTGATCAAAACCAAGGTGCTAAAAGGAATCACGGTTCTCATATTCATCCACACTATGATTATATTCATATTTGTTGTTATCATCTTCATCCATGCTACGATTGCAGTTGTTACTATCATCATTAGTATTACCATTAATGGTGTGCAGTAAGGAGGATGAAGGAATTAGCTTGGAGACCTCAGGGTCTGTCTTGGTGATAGAGGGATTCTTCTGATATTCTTCTTGAAGTGAGATTTGGTTTTGGCAGAAACCCCTCTCTTTTAAGTATGCCAAGACTTCCTTCTCTAATTGTTCTTGTATTATTTCATTCACATAATTCTTCATTTCTTTGAGAGTGTCACTCATATTCTCCATAATGTTTTTTCGTGTTTTCAAGTATGAAATTTATGGTTTCCATACTTAGGCATGTGACTTCAATTTGATGACAAACGTTTCGCTCTGATACCACTTGGAAGCATGAAACTAGATATATATAAAATATATATTTAATATTTAATTTATTATTCGACGTCTTATTCAATGTACAATAACATGTATAAATACACATAATGATTAGAGTCATGAATTTTTTTCTAAAAAGACGTGACATTACATTAAAAGTATAATTATTACACTAATGATTTAATTAGTAATTAATGAACATTGTAATATACGTAAGGTATATTACAATCAACCTTTGCGATCACTTTTGTGGTCACTTCTATGATCACTTATGTGATCAACAAGCTATGATACCATCTATCGCCAAGATAATGGTGAATAGATCACCAAACTGTCTTATAGTTTTCTCTCATATCATTTGTCTCGTCCCCACAAGATGCCTGCCCAGATTTTACGATCGTGTACTTGTTGAGGGTATGCAACACCACGACAATTCTCACTTGGTTTCTTGGCAACACCAAGGATACTTTGTCCGGACTATGCCTCTTCACCTAGAGCATACCCATACTCTGTTCTAGGGTACAAATGAGTCACACTCCTACTCTAGTGAAACTCACTTGTATACTTGGAAAAATTGTTAACAACTTGAAACTTAGTCATTTAAGCATACATCCATGAACAAGAAAAACAAAGATAAGACATGTGAAACAAACAAGAGACACATAGATATAGTGTGGGCGACATAAGACATGCTTAACAACCGACTGGGTCTTATTATTGCGAAACAATTACATATGAGCACTACTAGCTTGGTTTATAACTTGGGCAGAGTCACACGACTCACATCACCTCACCAAGACACTCATACACATATTTGTTACACCATGACTTGTTTGTCGCAACAACTTTCACAAACTCTATGGCGCACCCTAGATGTGTACCCACCACAGACTCATCATCTCTTCTCTGTCGCAAGACTTCACATACCTTTGGTTCTGTCTCATAGCATGCCTCACCTAGACTTGCGACACGACTTCCCCAAACTCCAAAGTCACACTACCTGCTAGTCTCAATCAAAGAAGGTCACCCCAACTCTGTCCACAAAATCACCTCAAGGCAACATAAATCGTCCCATGTGAAGTGACTTGGCTCCTTGAGGGAGATCGCCCCTCCTTGTTTGAATATGCCTCAGAACCTTGGTGTTGATCTTGTCCTCTTCACTATGCCTTCTTGGTCGTGTGACTTGTGTTCTTATATGGACTCCAAATGTCACCTCACAAACTATCACGTCCTTTGGGTGTGTTGTGCCCCTTCGTGGACTAGCACACCCAAACAAACTGATGCATCCCTTCGTGGACCGATGCTCCCAGAAAAACCCATGCACTCATTCAACCTTCACGTCTCTTGGGACTGGTGCACCCCAATCTTGGGCATGCTCCTCGTGCTGACACACCCCAACCTCTTTGGTGCACCCTTGCCAAGCTGACTCGTCTTCTAGTCTGACACACCCCTTGTCTTAGTCACTTCGACCCCATGCTTCACCTCATGTTTGAGCAAGCCCCTTGGCATGTTCGTGCATCCAATACACCCACTTTCCCAACTAGTGTGACACTTGAGTGCCGAAGCAACCCTAAATTCCATCTCCTTGAAGACTTGGACAAGGATTCTCACACCCCTCTAGTCGAAAACCTTATACCTACTTCTATGTAAATAAAAAATAATAAGTAATATTAAATGAGATCTAATTTTATATTATAATGTGCTAAAAATATTAACCATTATAATTACAATTAGTACTTAGAATTAATGTTGTAAAAAGTAAAGAAATCCAAAAAAAATATGTAATTTAATCTAAATGAATATGTATGTAAATATGCTCTAACATATTGTTAAAGAGCCAACCAAATGTAATTTAGTGTTTGGACATATTATATATATATAAGATGTTCAAACACTAAATTACATTTGGTTGGCTCATTCATATATAATATGATTCAATCAAATGTGATTTAGTTTTCGACATCTCTCTCTCTCTCTCTCTCTCTCTCACACACACACACACACACATATAATAATGCATATATATTTAAATAACATATATGTGTTAATTGAATTTAATTTAAATAGTAAAAAGGAAATATTTTTTTTTTTTTTTTTTTTTTTTTTTTTTTTTTTTTTTTTTAAATTTTAGATTCCAATCTTAATTATGAAATATTTTTTCTCTACACACACATATAATAATGCATATATATTTAAATAACATATATGTGTTAATTGAATTTAATTTAAATAGTAAAAAGGAAATATTTTTTTTTTTTTTTTTTTTTTTTTTTTTATTTTTTTTTTTTAAATTTTAGATTCCAATCTTAATTATGAAATATTTTTTCTCTTCTATAATCAAATTTATATTATTTAAGCAATAATAAATTATGTTTGAATATACATGAAATGATGAAATATATTCTTTAAAAAAGAGGAAACTAGATTACATTTTTATTGGAAATTTTAGTAGACACAGAATAATGGAATATATTCTAGATAAAAGAATTTAAAGTTGGTCAATTGGATTTAGTTTGGGTGGTTGAGAAGAATCATTGTTATCCTTCCCATTCAGGTCCAATTCCTACAAGTGACATGTTAAGCTCTTAATTAGTATATTTGTTGTAATGACTTTGAGACTTGAATAGTTTATATCTCTATTAAAAGTTTGAGTAGGTATAGAATAATATTGATATCGTAGGATATCAAATTATTAGCAACAATTTATGGATTTATGAATTTTTAAGATATAATATAAGAACTATTTAAATGCATGAATGGGAATGACGAAGTAGTTCAAAAAAGGATGTTAAATTTTATTATTAATAAAAACTATAAAAATATTGCAATTAAAATAATTTTATTTGAGAATTAATTCACTATTTTGATGATGACTTCTTAATATAATTTTCTTATTAATAATAATATTGTACGTTTTGAAAACAAAGGAAATAAATCTTTGTACATTCAAGAATTTAAAACATTTTCAAAACTCGATTATACATTTTGATATACAAATTCCAACTGTACACAAAGTCGCTAAGGTCTAATAATTATGATATTAGGGATGTGATATTAGTTCAATTTGAGATTTTATTTGGCTATCTGGCAATCTGACCGTGAGGGAAACCTGCAATGTCCTCCATGGTCGGAGGTGGTCTTTTTAATAAAATATTTTATTTATTTGTTTATTATGCAAACCTTTTTGTATAGTAGAAATCTCCATGCAACCCATGCTTAGGGTCTATATTTTATTTATTTGTTTATTATGCAAACCTTTTTTATAATAGAAATCTCCATGAAACCCATACTTAGGGTCTCAACTTACCTCCACTAGTTCCATGACAAACTAACTAGGTGTTTTGAATGCATCTTTGGACAAAGTCAATTTTGACTATGCTTATGGTAGCCACGATGGATGGTCTCTAGTATCCAAATTAAGCCTCTTAATTTGTATAACAAACAAATATAGATTAAATTGAAATAATTTATTTATATTATACTCATTTATTTCAACCTTCCTATCTTATAACTAACAAACAAATACATGAATTAAATTGAAATCAATTATTTATTTATCTCCAATCCTGGACTGTGCTACTATGTAGCCGTGTTATATTTATTTTTGAATCACACTTTTCTTCACTTCGTATATATTTTTGAATCACGTTAGTAGAGATGGAATCTCGAGTTTGTTGTGACATGAAGATACTATTATATTTATTTATGTATGTGAATATTTAATTTTTTGATATCAACAAAGTTTATTTATGAAATTAAGATGACAACTTTTAAGAAATTTTGGAGGAAAATTTTAACTCATAAAACTAAAAAAATTAATACGATTATTTTGAAGCAGTGGAATTTCTACTTTAATTTTTTTTTTAACGAATCCCCTAATGTCATGGACACCATTCTAAACATTTTTAAAGAGGATGAAGTTTTTTCTTTAGAAGACATGGAGTTTGGGGTTAATGGCCAGCAACAGGGAAAGCTAAGGACATCGAAGGTTATCGATATAAAATCTTAAAAATTGGAGGATATATCCTCATCCCTCAGATACACAAGGTCTTCAATTTAGCAGCCAAGCAAGACTTCCTTAAAACCTTGACACAAAGCCTCATTGTTCCATTTTTAAAAGTGGGGATAAAAAACCCCCCTCTAATTATAGGACCATTATGATTAGCCCAATTTCAGCCAAGTTGTATGGGATTATTTTGGAAAAGAAGATTAGCATATGGCGAGAAATCCACGGAAAAAGAGCTAAAGGCCAGGTCAGGTTTATGAACTATCATTCAACTATGAACCACCTTGTTATGTTTGAGATCATTGTGGATGAGTGTTGCAATAATAAAACCAATCTCCTTTGTTGTTTCATTTTCCAAGTTTAGGAACACTTACGGATGGTTGAAAGAGATTAATTGTAATATAGGATTTAATAATGGTTGTCCCATATCCCCTACCCTTTTTTGCATATAAATTGACAAGTTAGAAAATTGTTTGGAAGAAGCAAGTTGTGTCGGTCCAATTCTCACTGGTATAGTCATCATCCTTCTTCTTTATGCCGATGATATTTTTCTTTTTTTGGGTCTGGCTTGTGGCTGAGATGCAATGAATTAGGGGCATCTAAGCTGTCAAAATCACCCGGGGATCGCACCCGGCCTGGATCGCACCAACCCTTAACATGGATGGATTTGAGGTGTCCCCAGGGGTTTCAAACTAGTGACTTTCACTTACAGAGTTCCTTAACAATGCACTCCTTGACCAACTGCTCTAGACCTAGGGGACAACTGATGATATTGTTCTTATGGTGAGGAGTCCCTATGATTTTGGCAAGCAAGTTAGAATCCTCGAGGATTTATGCTCCATTATGGGTATGACTGTAAGCACTGAAAAAATAAAAGTTATGACAATTAAATTCAAAAGGATCACTTATGATACTTTCATAAATGACAACAACAACTTGGAGGAAGATTGCCTTCATACAAATATCTCATAATCAATATTCATCACAAGCTCAACTAGAACTATAACATTGAGAAAATGATAAATGGAGGGTGAAAAGATTGTTATGGTCTTGAAAACAATTATAAATCAATGGACATTTGGATATGGGATAAGAAGAAAATCCTCTTCGAGATTCTCATCACCCATGTTATTTTTTATGGATGTGAAGTTTGTGGATGCAGTGTCTCTAGAGAATCATGGAGAAAGATAGAGTAGATCCAAAAGAATTTTATAACTTGTTATATCAAAATTTAAGGAAATACATCCTATCATATCCTCCTCGTAGAAGTGAGCCTTTCCCCCATTTAGAGTATGGCTATGACCAGGTACCTAATGTATAAGAACACGTTAAACAACATGGAAAACAAGAGTGTTATCACTGAAATTTCGTCCGCAACATTGCATGCAAATGGTTACATAAATACAACACTTCCAAACACCTATTAGTTCACCTGCAACACCAAAATGCATTTCCAAGAGGCAAAAACTATACAACTGGGCTAACAATTGACATGCATTGAATCACTAAAGAAAGCGTGTGCATAGTGTGTGGGCCAAAGAAGCCCATAGAGCACACAATATGCCATATGCACAACAGTGTACGAGAAAAGACACACACTCCTATGAACGACACATTTATGGTTCTTGTCGGCCCCTCAACCACTTATGAACCAAATCCCAACTTGATTTGACCCTCAAATCTGAGCTGAATCCAAATGGGGGGATGGTCAAAGAAAAAAGGGTGCCCTAAAGGGCCCCTTATTCACACCAAGAACTAGTTGGATATTACCTCAAAGACATGCTATAAATGGAGGCCATGGGTGCACTAAGAATTTAAGAATCTCATAGTATTGTTATGCTGCCTCAACCCTCCTTCAAGAATCCTCTTTTCTTCTTGGAGCATTCTAGCAACATTCCAATAGGCTATTCCACTCACCTCTTGAGGGAATAGGCTTGGATTTCTTCACCATTTTCTTTCTTGTTTATCATTGTAAGAAGAGCTCTCCAACAGGGAACTCAAGAGCCCTCCCAAGGAGGAAGAGGGGATCCATAAGTCCTCCTTTCTCTATGGTGTTTTTCCAACTAATATAGTTATCCATTGGTGGCATAATCTTGGTCATTTGGTTGATTAATTTTGGTTCAAAGTTTCTTATGCATTATAGTTTTATTTCCTTAGTTGTTTTTAGTTTATTTGTTTGTTTATTTCATGTGCTTGGATTATCTAATTCATGCACTAATCTCTATCTTGTCTAACAAGCCCAATTAGACTTGTAAGTGCCCTTGTTTTGCTCACCCACATGATGAAACAAACACAAAAAGGATGAGAATTGAAGCATTGGGAGAGGAGAGCTTGGGCACCTCCTTTCATGGAGGGCTCATGAAGGATTATGGGCCAACTTATTTGTGGTGGTTTTTCTTGCTTGTAGGAGGGTGCAGTTGAGGAGGATGGCACACCTATAACAAGGAGGTCTTGGAATGGTCAGATTGCTTTGAGGACAATTTTAGTGGAGAGGCATCACACAAGAGCACATTTTGGTGCAAGGGTTTCTCCATTAGAGTTTCAGGGAGAAAGGACGCTTCATTTCAGTGGATAGAGCAATATTTGAGGAGGGCGCTTGGGCGCATCTCTCACTCTTGGAATTGTGTTGTAGCTTGAGACAAGATACTATTGTATCAGGTTCATTTATCTCATGTACTTTTTGTATTCCACCTTCTATTCTCCACATATATATACTTCCATTCCAAACTGGTTTTTCCCAGGGGGGTTTTATCCAGGGTCATGTTAACCAAAAATACTTGTGTTCATTTAATGCATGCTTATAATTGTATATCAACATTTAAATTTGTAAATATCTAGGAGGTAGTGTTATTTGTTTTGAGTATATTGCATGTGCTAACATTGGGAAAATATAACACTTTCAAGGGCACCTCAAAAGGACACTTAACCATTAAAACTGTGAGGAGAAAGTACTTGACTGTTTGTTTTCATAAAACAACAACAAAGGATAGTCACATTGATTGAAACTTAGATCCCAACAAGAGGTCAAAGACATACCTATTGGGTAGCCTCATAGTACCTCATAATTTGTACATGGTATCAAAGCCAATGGTGGCTTAGACTTGCTGATTTTTGAGCATTGATTGGACAATTTTGTTGGACAATTTAGGGTAGTTTTGGGACAACTTGTTAGCATATTTTTGGACAGCTTGTTGGCAGTGTTTGTGGACAACTTGTGGGAATATTTTTTGGACAGTCTGTAGGACTATTTTGGACTTGTATTTTACAACCTATTTTCACACCTATTTGGATAGGAGTGAGGCTGATTTGGAAAACCTCTTTTCACACTTGTGTGGATAGGAGTGAGGTTGTATTTTACAACCTCTTTTCTCACCTATTTTCTAGGAGTGAGGTTATGGTGTTACTGCCTCTTTTCACACCTGTGTTGATAGGAGTGAGGCAATACTCTTGTGTTTTTTTAGCATTAGCGTGAGATTTATTGGACAACCATGTCGGTGTCCCAGATGCAGGTAGAGGATAGGCTAGCTGGAGCTAGCAACTGGTCCCCTTGGAAGACCAAGATCATTTTCGTCTTAGAGGATATCAAACTATGGGATATAGTTGAGGCTCCCGTTTGTTCCTCCTGTCACCTCTCTTGTCATGGTGGCAAAGTTCAGGAAGAAGAAAAACAAGGTGAACATGACTATTTGTGACAGGGTGAGAGACCACGTCATTCCACATTTGAATGGTAAGGACTATGCATTTGAGATGTGGGATTCCTTATGCAAGATTTACTAGAGTTCTAACCATAACCGAAAGATGGTTCTACAGGACAAGATCATGAGTGTCAATATGCTCAATTTTGATTCAGTTACATCATTCATTGGTAGATTCATTGAGATCATAAATGATCTTGCAGCTGACAGAGAGATAGTGGACCTAGGTTTTATGGTGAGGAGAACCTTAACCAACTTTTCCAAACCATGGGGCCCATTTGTTCAAGGCATTATTGCCTGAGAGGTTATGCCTACTTGGGAGAGACTTTGGGATGACTTCGTTCAGGAAGAGACTCACCTCGCCTTAGAGTCCTCAAGACAACAACATATTATAGAGGGTGATGAGGACCTTTGGACTAAGAGCAAGAAGAAGACCGATCAAGGTTCTAAACAGGGTCCCAAGGGAGGGGCCAAACCACAACAAAGTGGCAGTGGGCAGGAGAGAGACATGATCACTGTGAGATTATTTTCTTGTGGAGAGATGGGTCACTATTATGGACAATGTCTAAAGAATAAGAAGAAGAAGCAACATGATGATTCAACAACGACAACATAGAAGCTTGAGTTCAATACATAGTTTGTGTGAGAGTGTGCATTCACTACTTCTTTGTCAGTTGTTACACCATCTAGCATCAGGTGGGAAGACATATTTGATGAGGACCTATTGACTCATAGTAGTGATTCAAGGGGAGCTCATAATCAATTTTAATGGACACCATCATCAAGGGTGATTAGTCCACTCGGGATAGATTCAATTTCAGAGTTTCTGAGACAGAGAGTTGGTGGAGGGGCTTTAGAGTATTAGAGTTTGATGAGGAGGAGAAGCAGGGCACCACAAAGGCTTAAGCCTCATTTGGCTACGGAGATAGGCATATCAGGTTCTAGATCCACTTCAGGTGGAAGTCACTTGGTGAGAGGACAATTTGAGGATCTTGGTGAGATTCCGAGATCCATATACTCTTGGTGAGATACCAAGAGGGGGATACTCTTGGTGAGATGCCAAGAGAGTGGATCTTGGTGATATGCTAGGAGTAGTGACCATTGGTGAGATGTCGGGAGTTAGAAATCCTTGGTGGGAGACCAAGGTTGATATCTTTGGTTTGATACCAATATCTAGATGACCTTGGATAGGTGGAGATGCACTTCCATCCATAGATCATGCAAATTGAGCAGATCTATGTCAAAGTCTAATTTCATTGATCAAGGTACAACCATACTCACCGAGTATTTTCCAGTAGGCAACAATGTCCAATGTAGGGATGTAATTGGTGGTGAAGGGCACTTAATTCCTCAGTAAGAGGGAGTGTTGAGATTTAGGTACCTTGGAAAGTGGTCCCCTTGTGTTTGTGAGTCTATAAACACAAGTGGGAAATATTTTTTACCATGTAACATGTACTTTATGTCTAATTTCACTTTGACTTAGGAAATTTAAGTCAAAAGTGAAATTTGGTCATTTTAGCCTATAATGACTATTAA
>CBVK0100338138.1:0-19824 GCA_900067695.1 Picea abies
AAGGCTTTCTAGTAGATCCTGCAAATACTACAGTGATTGTCAATTTACCACCACCTAAATCAGTACGTTAGTTGAGAGTAACATCGGGACACACAGGATACTACATGAAATTCATAAAATGGTATGCGAAGATCATTGTGCCGATGGAGAAACTGTTGAGGAAAGATAGTAAATTTCAGTGGAATGAGGAATGTCAGTAAGGTTTGGATACTCTAAAAGAGAAGATGGTAACAACACCAAGTTGATTCCTCCAATTTTTCCACCGAAAAAGTAGTGAGATATATGAAAAATAATATAATGATCCAAACTGAATCATACCTCCCCATTTATGGAGGCTTTTGGTC
This sequence comes from Picea abies, assembly GCA_900067695.1. Classification (NCBI taxonomy): domain Eukaryota; kingdom Viridiplantae; phylum Streptophyta; class Pinopsida; order Pinales; family Pinaceae; genus Picea; species Picea abies. The sequence continues at coordinate 345 of CBVK0100338138.1, forward strand.
CTCAAAATATTTACTGAATGAGGTGAGAAAATTTTTCCTCTACCTTCTCCTTGGAGTGCCACTTTTCTTTTCTTGGAAGTTTCCCTTTCAACTCAATCTGCCAAAGTTCACATTTCCTTTGTCTTGTAGTTCTGGACCACTTCTATAAAAGTGTGTCTTCTTTCAACTCTGCCTAAGAATCTGGTTCTAAATCCTTTATGGAAGGTAGGACTTGCTCCTCCTCGTGATACAACATGGAGGGATCATATAGTTTGAGATTCTTCGCATTCACTACTGAGTAAATGTACATGTATGAAGATATATTGAGTCTGTAGTAATTATCTTCCACCATTTCCAATACCTCAAAAGGACCATACCACAAAGATTTGATATTCTTACTAGGACCCTATAGTATGTCCTTATTCAGTTGTAACCATACTCTATCTCCCACTCTAAATGTTTTCTTTGTTTTGTGTTGGTCATATCTATCCTTGTAATTTTCCTATGACTGCTTCAGTGTCTCCTGTACTTGCAAATGGATCTGCATGATCTTCTCAACAGATTTTTCTTCTTTTAATGCATCTCATGTGAGGACCTCCCTCACTCCTCCTTATCGTCCATATACAACATCTAAGGGTGAAGGTGGAAAATACCCAAAACAAGTTTCAAAGGTGACTTACCATTAGAAGTGTGGATTGATCTGTTATAACAGTGTTGTATATAGATCAAATTTTCATCCTGTCTTTAGATGCTTCTGATTGTAACCCCTAAAATGTTGCACCAAAGTCTTATTGACTACTTTTTTCTTCCCATCTGTGTGTGGATGGAATGTTGTAGAACTCTTCAACTCAGTTTCCATCTTCTCCCACAATGTAGTAAAAAATGCACTGAGAAACATGGTATCTCTATTTGACATTATGCTCCTTGGTATCCCAAAGTGCACCCAGACCTATTCAAGGAAATTATTTTCCACTTCTTGTCCATTGATGGTATTTTTACAAGGAATAAGAATGCACATTTTTTTGAACCTATCAAATACCAAAAACAGATCGTCATGTCCCTCCCTGGTTGTTGTTAAACCTCCCAAAAAATCCATGGAAATAATTTCCCAAGGTCGAGTGGGTACAGGTAAGGGATGGTATAGACCTTGCTTACTGTTGTTGGGCTTTTTGGTACAACAAAGTATACATCATTTGATATATTGTACTACATATTCTTGAATTTTGGGCCAATACACATACTTCTGTAAGTTGGAGACCATATTCCCAACACCAAAATGTCCTGCAACCTTCGAGGTGTGAATTTCTCTGATAAGTTGCAATCGTTAACCTTTAGGAATGCAGATCTTGTCTAGATTGTATAGTAGCCCATTTTGGAAATGATAGTCAGCCTTATTTTCACCTTATTCTGTATGAAATTGGCCCTATAGCTGCTGAAACACATCCTTGAAGTCCTCATCTTCTATGTCTGCATTTTTGTATGCATCATGGGTAAAAGGATCCATGTGCATCAAGGTTCTCAAAGATGTAATCTTGGTTGTGGGTGGTCGTGAAATCATGTCTGCCAACTTGTTTGTGCTACCCTTCTTATACTTTATGACCAATGAAATTTCCATAAAAACCCCATCCACTTGTAATGTCTCGTTTGTTGTAGCTTACTTTGGGCTTTCAAATACTATAGTGTCTAGTGATCTATGCGGATGATAGTCTCATTTCCCATCAGAGAGTGTTTCCACCTTTTTACAGCTTGTACCAAGGCATAGAGCTCCTTTTCATATGTAGGGTAGTTGAGAACTTCCCCATGAAATACCTCAAAATGATAATATATGGGACTTCCTCCCTGCATCAATACTGCTCCCATGGCATACCCATTTTCATTTTTCTCCACTTCGAAAGGATTCTGCAAGTTTGGTAGTGAGAGAACTGGTGCTTGAATGATGTTTCTTTTCATCTCATCAAAGGCCTTTTTCATGATGGTCTCCATATTTTTAGGATGTATCTTGAGCTCCCCTCTACCGATCACATACCCCAAATACACCAAAGGCTACTGAGAAAAATCACATTTCTTGAGATTAGCTAGCAACTGGTGCTTTCTTAGAGTCTCTAACACCTGCATAAGATGTGATATGTTCTCCTCCCAGGTAGCGTTATAAAACAATATATCTTCCAAATAAACAATAACAAATGAAACTAGAAAAGGGTGTAAAACATCATTCATTAGTCTCATAAATGTAGTCGGTGCATTGCACCAACCAAATGGCATAACCAACCACTCAGACAAACCTTGCCTTGTCTTGAAGGAAATATTCCAGGTATCTTCTTCTTTGAATCGTACTTGGTGATATCCTGATTTCAAATCCAGCTTAGTGAAATACTTGGAATGCTACAGTTGTTCCAAAAGATCATTGATCCTTTGCAGGGGGGTACCGATTCTTCAATGTAATCTTGTTCAATTCTCTATAATTGATACACATTCTCCAAGTCCCATCCTTCTTGGGCACAATTATGATGGGTGACCCACAAGGTGAGCTACTTGGCCGAATCGCACCCTTCTCCAACAACTACTACAATTGTTTCTTCACTTCATTTGCTTCCAGAATGGGCTATCTATACAGCCCAATATTCAACAATGGGGATTCTAAAAATAATTGTGTTTCATGCTCCACTTCCCTCTTAGGTGGTATCCATTTAGGCTCCTGGAACACTCCATTGTATTCCTGTATCAACTCCTCCAATTGATGTTTCTTCTCTTTAGTACACCCCTCCAGGGATCTCCATTTTCATTGGCTCATAATCACACTAATTTTCTCTTGAAAAAAGAAAGACATATTTCTTACGAGAACTAATCAACTGCTTGGCTTGGTTGGCACTTAATAGTGAGATCTTTGAATTTCCTTTATGCACATTGATGATGTAGGACTTCCCATCCTTGATCAATCGGTATTGGTTGTCTCTTTGAATGATGATGCCATCCCTCATATACATGTAATGGATTTGAAGCACTACTCCACATAATTCAAGCGATACTACATCCAATTCCACTTCATAAATAAAATCAACACTTATCACAAATCCAATCTTAAAATATTTCATTAAATTTATCTCTACATCCTTGTTTACCCAACCCAATAGATAGGGGATAGGATGATTGTGAACCTCCAATCCAATCTTGTTGACTAGATTCGTTGCTATGATATTAGCTTGTGAACCAGAGTCAAACAAAGCATCTATCTTGGTCTTATTGACCTGAATCTTGATGTGAAAGAGCTTGGTCATTTCCTTCTCTTCCTGATGATGAATGCTACTTAGATTCATCTCCTTCTACACACATGTGCAGAAAATATTTTCATCAACATCTGACCTACTTTCAACCTGATTCCTTGAATATTTGGCATGAAGGTTCTTTTTCTTTATATCCTTCTTTCAATTCTTTGGGTTCATCTCTGGATGTAGATTCCAACTTTTTTCCTCAGTTTGGCCATCAATGTTGCAATGACTACAATGGTTGCTAGGATCTTTACTCTGTTGTGTAGTGGATGTTTTCTTCTTATATTTTTCTCATTTCCACTTCTTCTTCCCTTCCTGTTGTTGGGAAATAATACCCTACGGACTAACAAGCTAGGGCTAAACTTGTACGCAGATCATGACCTTAAAGAAACACTTTTAACCTATCACCCCAATAATCATACCATTTTTTCACACACAAGCATGGAAGAGATCTACTAACCTTTTTCTATCTATGATTGATGTAGATCCTCCGTTGCGCTTTATCCACTTGCTTTCGCTGCTCCTTCCAAAGAAAATCCTGCAATCAAGACAAAACACTACACATGCATGCTATTCTTCTATCTACGGGTTAGAGATTAAGCATAAATCAAATAAAATATATATCACTCGTGCATTGGGACGGGAAAAGTATTCTTTTATTAATCTCAAGATGAATCAACTTACAATAATGATATAGACCGGCCACCATTCCTTGATCCTGATCCTGGGCTCCTCCTCTTCTTTGTCCTCCAACTGCTTTGCTTGAATTCTTCTTAGGCTTGAGGAAAGGCTAAAGGGTTGGGACAAATCGATTCGGCAATTGGGCAGAGTTTCTTTGCTATCTGTTTCCTCCTCCAAATAGTACCCCTACCCCTTCTTTTATAGGCTAGAAGGAGATAGGGTTTTGGACGAACTCTCGGCCATGCATGGCTGGGAGTTCCAGTTAACTGACCCAAATCTTTTTGTCCCATCGGCAACTTTCCTGTTTTTGTGCTTTGTTAGGTAAACGCGGGCTGTAGTAGGCCAGCCAATGTTCCAATGCGTGTAGTAGTGAGCCTGCCAGCGTTCCAACGCCTGCAGTGAAGGGTTAGGGCATGTGCCACTTGTTTTAAGAGGGTTTTCAAGGTTTTATTCAGCATGGCTTTGGCAAGGAAGAGACATGAGTTGGCCTGATGCCAGGCAAGCCTGTGTGGTGCAATTTAGGGTCCCGTCGGCAACTTTCCTATTTTTGTGCTTTGTTAGGTAAACGCAAGCTGTAGTAGGCCAGCCAGCGTTCCAATGCGTGCAGTAGTAGGCCTGCCAGTGTTCCAACGCGTGCAGTAGTAGGTTAGGACGCGTGTCACTTTCCCAAGAGGATTTTTTGAAGAGGTTTCTCAGCAGATGTTTTGGAAATGAAGGGCAATGAGTTGGCCTGATGCCAGGTAAGCATGTATGGTGCAATTTAGGGTTATAACATTACCATTACATGGAGAAGAGTTGAACTCTATGGATATCCCTCAAAGATTACATGCTTTGCTAGCTTTACAAGAAAAAATGAGTTATGCTCTTCAAAATATTAATAAGAGACAACATATTTTTAAGAAATATTTTGACAAGAGGGCTAAATTAACTACTTCTGCAACTAATGAAAAAGTTCTATTATGGGATTCTGCTCATGTTGATAAAGGTAAGCATTCTAAGTTTCAGAAGTTATGGTTTGCTCCTTGCATAATTGCCTCTATTGTTGGAAACAACTCATATTTACTAAAAGACACAGACGAACAATTTTTTTGTTACACGACTAATGGTTCACATCTGAAACACTATGTTGAACCTAGCTTATTTTATTACTTTCACTTACATGGTTTCTTGTATATATTTAGTTTGTACAACATTTGTTTTCTAATTTTTTACTTTTGTTTTCCTCTTCTTTTATTTTGTTTTTGAGATTTTGGTCAAAAGTTGGATCAATCAAGTCACATCAACTTTCATTGGTTTGCAAAACTTTGATTAATTTGTCTTAAAAAAATGAAAGAGTACAAACAACAAAGATAAATGAATTATCTTTTGTTTGCAATACTATTTGAATAGTATTTGCCAAACTTGCTAGATTTCCTTGTTGAAATTAGATGGTTGCAACTCTTCCCTATCTCATTGTTTCCCATTCTACCTCTCTATGAGTGTTTTTACTAAGAGCATATTTTTTTGAAGATTCGGTTGAAGCACCATGACTAGAGAAGAGGAATTAATCAACAAGTATAAATTCAAAAATTTCAAAAGCAAAACCTAATATTATAAGTACTAGTCTATTGGAAATAGACTACCCTAGGTGTCACCATATGTCGACTCATAATTCGCTGCCTACTATAAAATCTTGCAAAGTATTGCAAAGCCTATATATATTTATTATGGAATAATAATATGTGGGGTCCCCTAGGAGAAAACACACTAAAGTGACTATTTACAACATAACATTTCCCTAGGCATGTTGGCATACCATCAGTTTCGACAGTGACATCTCTACTTATGGTTATAATGCTAAGTCTGTTATTCTAAATTTGATTTGATATCAACGTTTGCAAAGTGGTGAATATATATGATATTGTGAACTAGGTTCAATTATAAAAGTAGTAAATGTTTGTTGAAGTCATTAACAACTGGACATTCAAGTAATTTACAAAGTTAAAGTCTTATTCCATGTTTGAGTTATTAAAGTAAAAAGGGAAAATGCATATGTGGAAAAAGATTAAAGGTTTAAAATACAAATGAAAAGTTTATCTTTTACATAAATAGGGCATTTTCCCCACATGATTTATCACTTTCCAGACATTATTCCCATGTTTCCCAAATCATATTTCATTTTAATTTCATGATATTTTCCCCCCTATTTGTGTAATTGATCAAGAGAAGCCTTTAAGAAAGGTCTATTAGATTGATTTATGATGAAAGACCTATATATGTCATTAATTCTATTTTTGGGGGCAAAGGATGTTATATGGGCAGTTTATCACTTGATTTTGATGGTGTAAACTTATATCATTATACAATTTGAAAAGGCGGTTTTGAAAAAAAGAAATAATTTGTGCATACATGAATGTTTTGGGAATTGTTATGAATATTTTGAAATGAACTTTACATAGATTTTTAGATTCAATGGAGAATGATACAATTTATGAACATAAGTGAATGATTATTTATAGACGATGAACATGTATTCTTCATGCATTCCTATCATTTCATTGCATTTTTCGCTAATTACAATTCCCTTTATCATTATTTCCCTTTGATTTATTAATTCATTTTAAAATCATTTCCCTTGTTCAAATAAATAATAGACTGTTCATGTGAAGAAATTTTTGCAAAGAAGTATACATATTAGATTTTTGAAAGAAAAATATTGAGAAGGTTACCTGACATAATATGGTTTTGCTTCACTGTTTTTCTTCATTCCCACTCATTGTTCCCTTTCATGCTTGAATTACTTTGTCTTTTTCAGACCCATAGCTAAGTCATTTCAAGCAAAATTGTATTAAATCTTTGAAACAATGTGTCTTGTATTTTTGCTAATTGGAATGATGATGCATATAGATGAGATTTTTTTGTCAAGGAAGTAACCACATTGGAAACAGAGGTAACATAATAGAAGAGGGAGAGTGACCAATGTGTTTGGAAAACATGGAAGAAACAAGAAGATGAGATTCCCAATACATTTTGATGTTGACTCTAAAGAGTTCAATTAGCTGGTGCAAACCGGCTACCTGAACTTTGTTGGACATCCGGCCTTGCCACCACCCCAAGCTCCTCCTAATCCTCCTCTACAACCACATATGAGTATTATTGATTTCCCTTAACCTCCTATGCACCCATCCAATGATGGCTAGAAAAGTATTCCCACAAACTCTCCTTCTAGAATTGCTCGTTGACCGATAACCCATTTCCCCCACCTCCTCCTTTGAATTCATTTCCTCATATTGCATTTGTTGCTTCTATGGCCCAGTCAGTTCAAGTCCCTAGAAACCAAAGGGGATTCATATTTATCCCCAAAAGGATTAAGGAAAACAACATGCTAATTCACCAAACTCCAAGTCATTCGAATCCTCTTTCATTCAGTCAAAACAACCTTCAACCCAAGCAAAAAGTAATGAGAGAAAAATTAATTTCAATGATATGCACCCTGCGATAGAGAAATTGGAAGAAAATGTGTTTGTTGATAAAGACTTACTTAAGCATATGGCTACTCTCTCTAAAGGAAGTAAGCAAAGAGAGGCATTATCTAACAAAAAATATTGTTTATGATTTATTTAAATTTGTATGATGACATTTCTAGCTTGACACTTGATGCATATTTTGGATAATAGACACATAATATTATTTTTTAAAACCTCTTTTTTCCAAAGAAAAAAAGTGTAAAGTTTATTTCATATGAAAAGAAAATTTACATTCTGAAGAATGCATGAGGAGTCATGCATTTAGTCTATCTAATCTCCCCTTTCAAGGATGATCTGTAAAAAAAACAAGATGCCTCGTTAAGAGGGGTTGATGCTTCAAATAAACACATAGGTGACCAATATCCATTGATATAAATATACCAGTATAAAAGTGACCATCTAGTGGTCTAAACTAGAAGTTTGTGTTGCCAACCAAAAACCTGCGAGTTGACCGTCATGTGAAAGCCTCGATTTGGAGAGACCAAAAAATAATAAACATGTGTATCAACATCATCAATCATTTACTCATAGACCATATTGTGTCCATGAACCAAAAAAGAAACGAAGAACATGTACATTAAATGATGTCTGCTTGGTGCTTGAAGATAAGACCCTAACAATAATTTCATAACACAAAATCCGGTTGTAATCAAGAATGTGATTCTAGGCTGAATTGGCCCCCTACTTTTATAAAAGGACGATGATAATATTTGAAATTTGATCCTTCCTTGGATTCAACTATATGCCATTGCCCATGAGCCAAGAGAATAGCCTCCTTAGAGAGTTTGTCGACCACTCTGTTTCTTTCCCTGTATACATGAGGAATAGAGAAATTTGAATAAGTGTCCAGAATAATAAAAAACTTCATTAAGAAGCGGCAAAAGTATGATGTTGTGACACTTTTGTGATTTCCTTATCCGATTTATAATCACCATTGAGTCACCAAAAATTTGAAGATTGGATATCCCTTTTTCCCCAACAAATGTTAGGAGCAATTTTAGTGGCATTAGCTCAATGAAATTGTTTGTTCCAGGGCCCAATCCCCATTTCAATTTAAAGAGATGGGAATATGAAAGGTGTAAAATTGCGCCCCCACCACACAGCAAGCCCTCATGTTGTGAGGCTCCGTAAAAAAATTCTCGCAACCTAGAATGATCCATTGATTCCTTCGTTACATGCCTTGTCGGGGGGGTATCCTTCCCTTGTGGGAAGTGAGAAAGAATGTTAAGGATTTGAGAAGAAATGAGTTATGGAATGGAATATTTCTCTTTGAAGATTATATAGTTTCGAGTTAACCACACACCCCAATTTATTAGAAAAGGAAGAGCTCTTATATTGAGATTTTTTGGATCTTGCAACCACTTTTGCTAAGCCTCGTCAATGGTTTGACCATCCCATATACAATCCTGTTGAATTGATTTTGTACATTCAGTCCACGTCTGGTGTGTAAAAGGATAGACTAAGAAAAGGTGAATGCTAGTCTTTGTGCCTTTGCAAAGTGGACACCACCCTAGTCCTTCCAGTCCTCTAAGCTTCATTCTATCCCAAGTTGGAACCTTATTTTTAATCAGACACCACATGAAAAGACGGGATTTTAAAGGACACTTTATTTTCCAAATTCCTTTCCACCACCAGGAAGGTTCCTGTTGGAGTATGTCAATGTTTATTTGTGTATATCTAGATTTTGGCATATAAATTCCAAGGGGACTGTGTTTCCAGACCAATTCGTCTTTCTTGTCTGTTATCCAAATGTGTCCTATTTTGAGAGTTCTGATATAATCATTCCATGCTTATATAAATTCTTCCCCTAGATCGAATGTAGGGCCCCTTTCCATTCTTTTCCCCACACTATGGTTCTATTTCTGTCTACGATCTAAGTGAAGTGAAAAAGACCCCCTTCATGTAGAATATCAATTAGTGGTTGGGAAAGAAGATGTTCCCTGTTACTTCCTGGCCAAGGATCCTGGCCAATTATGAATTTGGTACCACTTCCCACCCTCCAATACAGGCCTTGAACAACCACTAAGAAATATTTTAAGAGAGATTTCCATATAATCGTGCAGTTTTGTGCTTCCTTTGTAGGCCTTCTGATCCACTCCTACACCAAATCCAGACTAATATATTTTTGGATTACTACCTTTGTCCAAAGACTTTTTGTGGTAATCAATCTCCATCCTAATTTAGCTGCAATGTCTTTGAAGAACCTGTGATTTTTTTTCATCCCCAACCCCCGCAAGATCTTTGGGGTTGATGTTTCCCATTTGATCTAGGGAATAAAAAAAACTTTCCTTTTGACCCGCCCATAAAAATATGAAATAGATTCTCCTGATTTCTCCAGTATTCCTTTTGGGACCCAAGCTAGAGAGATCCAATTGTAGGCAAGTGAGGTCTTGATCTAACTTCAGTCAGTAAATTGCAGTATGGTGGTGAATAGGGGGGAGAATAGGAGGAGAATGAAATGGTATTCTATGAACATCTGATCTTCTAGCAGCCTAAGGAGGAAAATCTTCAAATACAAGATCCTCTTGAATTCATAATTTCAAGAAACTGAAACTGCTATGACAGTACTGAAATCAAACATACATTACAATACAGTCACAATGACCTGATTGGATCATCCATGCTCGAGCTCTCAACATCAGAGGAAAAAGAGAACACAAGAAACTGGTTAAAACTGGTTGTAACGTCACTGTGATCAAATCTCCATCACAAAAGAACAAATACCCTCAACTGGATCCTCCATGCCTGAGTGTTTTAACGCAACAGTTACACAAAGATGGAAGGAAACTAACTTTCATTAAACAACAAGTCTCAAATACATATCATAACCAGAGAACCAGAGGCTTTGCTAAAACTTTACAAATTGGGAGCTTAGATCAACCATCGACCCATACAAAATATAAAACATGAGTATATATACTCAGAACTGCTAACATCCCCCAGGGATGCAATTGGACCCTTGCATTCAAAGCTTTGTGTTTCTTCTCCTTCTGTCAGACTGCACAAGCTTTCCTTTGTCAAACGCAAATCTAAGACAGTATGGGTTTTGCAGGAAAATTTCATGACAGGGTGACCTTCGGCTGATAGCCTGCCTCCACGACTAGGGCTTCCATGCTTCCTATTTATGGTTGAAACAAGGTTTCAACCACCTTCTTCTGCTTCATTAACTTCCCTTATTGGGATCGGGACGAGCCCAGATGTCCATAAATGCTCTTAGGTGGCGCTCCTAACTTGCTGAGTTAAACTTGGCACCTTGAAACCATGTTTACTTCCTCTGTTGTTAATACAAGTGTACCTTACTAGGCTAGAGAATTCATACTCTCCTGCTATCCTATGATTTTGGATCTGATTACATCAAAAGTGAACAACTTGTAAACTACTTGCTAAAAATAGAAATTTCTTTTTTCTGAAAAATAGGGGTCAAAGATAACATCATATCTCTTGAATCATAATAGATGTTACAAAAATGGGAGGGTTTTGGATATGAACCCATGATTGAGAAAAACTGCTTCTAGTTTTTTAAAATTCTTCTCTATATTCTCTAGATCCGTGCCCAAATATGATGACTAAAACATGAAAACATTAAATGCTTAAATATGAAAAAATGGGATATAAAGATTCATTCAAATATCCCAATCTATGACACCTATATAAAAAATGAGAGAGGATTTCGTTACTGGATCTATTCTTGAGAAAATCCTCTTTGGGTTTTTCAAAAAAAATCTCTAGTTGTTTGAAACATGATCTTTACACTGCAAAAACAATAATTTCTAGAATTTGCATAGCGTGTTTGATTTCTTAAAAACAATTAATTTAGGTGGTGGCTGCAATATTGTTGGAGGATAAAAATGATTTTTTTATAATCCATCAATAATTATCCAATGTCATTTAACCCTCTATGTACTTACAACACCTATGTAGCGAACTGGTGTGATGTGTTGTGTAAATGCATCTTTCAACATTTGCATAATGAGCTTTTCACAACACAACTAATTTTTTCTCCAAAACTCATCCGAGTGGTGGATGAAAAATATATGGAGGATAATCATGATTTATAGGATAACCACCAATCATTTCCCAATATTCATTATCCTTAAATATGTTTGCATCATTTGCGTAGTGCAAGGTCGCTACACAAACTCTGTAGAATGTCGTTTTCAACAAAACTCAAAACTGGTGTTTTTGCGATGGTTTCTAAAAAAAAAAAATGGTGAAGGTACAAACATAAATCTAAACCACCTTTTCAAGTATCTATAACCTCCTTATAGCTTCATCATCAACTTGCATTCTTTGCTTGAGAGACCTATTTTATTTTTTCAATGATAAGTTTTATCTTTTCAAGCTTCTTACCTGTCTCAACAACAATGTACTTTTTCTCAGTTTTGACTGAGCATTTGAGAGAGATGCAAAGGCATCATGAATGGCTGTCCTATATTCTTGAAAATGATTCAAAATGATGATTTTTGATACTCTTTTCTCTTATCTAAGATGGATAAATAGGTCTTGATCCTCCTTTGTTGTATTTTTTTTTCCCTTGAGTGGCCATGCTGCAGATGTAAGATAAAACAATGAAATTGGTAAAGGAAGGGAAGTTTCAAATGTAAAATATGTCAGTAAAATTTGCACAAAAAGGAACAAGGAAAAGGTTTACTCCATTGTCAAAGGATTCACCATAGGGTAGAGTTGAATCTAGATCTCAGACTTGTAGGTGCAAGGTATTTGGTAGACACTAGGCTTTACCTTTCAACACTTGCACAACAAAAACAAAGAATGCATAGCATGAACAGAGGATGCGTAGTACACTGTCAGGTATTTCGTAGTGGGTGGAGTAATTCAATTTTAATGTGGAGCAGAGGTTTGATCACTAGAGAAGGATGTTGTGCAGTGAGAAATAGGTGATAAAAGACAAATGTAAGTTGAGAAAATGAGATTTTGATAGAGATAGGTCCGTTTGGGATGAAAAGACACTTTGGGTAGCGCCTAGGTACTTGCACAATGTATTTACACAGCGTGTGAAACTTTCTGCAGTTTGAGTACAAAAACCACTCCATAGGTGGTAAAAATTTCATAATGATCTTTGATGACCCTCCAATATACACAATATTTCATTATGTTCCATGACATCATCAGAAAACCACCTCACCTAGACCTATGACTTGACTCTTTTTCATATGCCAGTTGGATTTTACTTGACAATGACCAAATGATCTTGACAACATTTTATGAGGCACAACTCTTTTAAAGGAACACACTCACACTCAATGACTTATGTTGGAATGCATTGGTCTTCTCAAGACAAAGGAACGACTTTGTAAATTGTTGACAACCGTATAAATCTACTTTGAAAATATTGATGCTAACATCTGGCTCCAATGGGGATATTTTCCTCCCTGTGAGGCAACAAAGAAAAGTAGACTAGGTGCCTTATCCACTGGGTTGATCCCATTCCCTGTAACCAACTCATTTTGCAACTAAATCCAAACTGCAAACTGGAGCTTGAAGTTATTTCACCCTGCTGACTATAAAATGAATGTTGAAACTGAATTAAAAACTATTAAAGAATGCTCAACTATGAGCTCATTGGCACACAATCCTACTCTAATATAATGAATACAACCACTGAATCAAATAAAACTCAAATTCTAATGCAACCAGTCAAGTAATTTCTCATCTAACATGGTCAAGATTGGAACATGTAACAACAAAGGAAATTCATGCTGTAGTTTGTCTCCATGGGGAAAAAATGGATGAAAATTTAAGTTGAAACACTCCTCCATATAGTTCGATACAGGATCTTTGAAATCAAAGGACAAATAAAATAATGTATATTTTTGGTTCTGTTGAAATGAAGCTTCAAAATAAAGACCATGAAATTAAACAGTTAGGGCTATTTCCCAATCTTTTAAAACCTCAAGCTCTTTCTCAATGTCCTTGGAAAATTCATCCGAAAAATGGATTTCATCTTCTGAACTTCGTTTACATGACTTTAAATAAGAAGACAAAAATGAAGAAAATTTTTCTTCCACTTCCTCATCGGTGTATGTATCATTCCATTCTCTAACACCTTGAATGGAAAGTGAGTCTGTTGAAAAATATGATTTTTCCATCCATGTTCCCAAGAAATAACCCAAAAAACTGAAAAAGATCTTATGGATTTGGCGAGTAAACCTTCAACCCATATTCTACATTTTCATTGGAACAAATCATAAAATGGCCTAAGGAATACATCTTCATTCTTGATTCTAAAAAGCTCAGTAAATTCACGAAAATTTGATATATGCTTCAAATTCAAACTCAAATCCTCACCATTAAATATTGGACCACTTCTTAAACAATATCCATCCTTGGGTAAGGGATTTGGAAAACCATAAATCTGAAAAGTCCAAACATGCACACCTTAAAACAATTGTAGTGACATTTGAGTTCTTCATCAAATCCAGTGGAGTCAGTAGTACCTTTTTCAAGATTTAAGACCCTTAGACAATGGAGTCACCATTGATACTCTGACATCTGGATACAACTGATAATGGACTCACTAGGTGGATGATTTAAAGCCTCATTGTGTCTGACTATTGTCCACCATCAACAATCAGATCTGAAATTTTTCGTTTATTCCAAGGAATATTTCACCTTCATTCCCTGACAATGGCGCCAAAATGTTATCACTAAATAAATTGCCTAGGATAAGGAGAAAACTCACAAAGGTAACCACAAAACCACTTTAGAACTCAAAACTATCCTTTTTAGTTTAGAGAGGGATCTCTCTTGTCACTTAGTCTCTTGGAAGATGAATCTTCTCTAAAGGATTAATGACTAGGTTTTGATTAGGTGAAAATATCTTATGGGGTTTGTTGGCAAGAAGAAAGGGATCTATTTGGGAAATTGAGTCAATCTTTGAAAGAAAATGAACACAATGTATAGTAGGTAGAGATATCAAGGAAGAAAAGGCTAGGTAGATGATGAAATTTAAGTTTTTTAACTTGTTGTGGTAGGATGGAAGAAATAGGAAACATATAACAACAATCAAAGTACCATGAAAGATGAATTATGATGAGTTAAGAAAGAAAAAAAAAAATTAAATTGTTTGAATCTAAAGCACCATTTAGATGAATTTCAGACCCTTTGATATACAATTTAAACATATGAAAAGCTGCAGATGAAATTTAAAGTAAACTAGAGGAACATACATGAAAAGAAATGCATACTTCTGGTCATCATCACAATAATCTTTGGTATGAAAAAGATCTGGACATATGCACTTGTATTTCAGTCAAATTCAGAATTTTGTACAATATTTAGATCAGATTTTTCCTTTGTGCTTATGCCAACCCTTGAGCACTTTCAAAATGCTACAAAAAATAGATAAAATAACTTACTAGGATATATAAATCGAACTCTCCTACTATCCTATGATTTTGGATCTGATTACATCAAAACAGAACAACTTGCTAAAAAGAGCAAATTCGTTTTGTTGGAAAATAGGGGTCAAAGATAACATCACATCTCTTGAATCATAATAGCTCTTACAAAAATGGGAGAGGTTTTTGGAGATAAATCCATTCTTTAGAAAAACCTTTTCCCTTTTTTGAAAATTATTCTCCATATTATCAGGATCCACACCCAAAGATGATGACTAAAACATGAAAACATTAAATGCTTAAATATGGAAAAATGTGTTGTAAAGATTCATTCACATCTGCCAATATGTGAAACCTTTGTAAAAATTGATAGAGGATTTTGTTAATGTGTTTATCCTTGAGAAAATCCTCTTTGTTTTTTTCAAAAAACATCTCCAGTTGTTCGAAACATGATCTTGAAGTTGACTACAAAAAAAATCATTTCCAGAACTTGCGTAGCATGCCCTGCAGACTTTGCGTAGCGTGTTTGATTTATTCAAAAAAAATAGTTTAGGTGGTGGCTAAAACATTGATGGAGGATTAAAATGAGTGTTTTATCATCCATCAATAATTATTTAATTTCCTTTAACCCTTTGTGTACGTACAACACTTGCGTAGGGAACTAGTGTGACACGTTGTGTAAATGCATCCTTCATCATTTGCATAGCGATCTTTGCACAATGCAACTACTTTTTTGTTCAAAAATCATCCAAGTGGTGGATGCAACATATGTGGAGGATAATCATGATTTCTAGGCTAACCAACAATCATTTCCCAATATTCATTATCCTTAAATATGTTTGCAGCATTTGCATAGCACAAGGTCGCTACACAAACTCTATACAATGCAGTTTTCAACAAAACTCAAAACTGATGTTTTTGCAATGGTTCCTCAAAAAAAAAAAATGGTGTAGGAATGAACCTAAATCTTAGCCACCTATTAAAGTATCTCTAACCTCCTTCTAGCTTCATCATCAACTTGCATCCTTTGCTTGAGAGACCTATTTTCCTTCTAGCTTCATCATCAACTTGCATCCTTTGCTTGAGAGACCTATTTTTGTTTTTCAATGATAAGTTTTGTCTTTTCAAGCTTCTTACCTGTTTGAACAACAATGTAATTTTCCTCAGTTTTGACTGAGAATTTGAGAGAGATGCATAGGAATAATCAATGGCTGGCCCATATTCTTTAAAATGATTGAAAATGCTAAGTTATGATACTCTTTTCTCTTCTCTAAGATGGATAATTAGGTCTTGAGCCTCCTTTGTTGTATTTCTTTTTCCCTTGAGTGGCCATGTTGCAGATGTAAGAAAAAACAATGAAAATTGTAAAGGCTTTTATACTAAACAGGGATGTAGTTACTTCTAATGCATCAAATTTTTTTATTTTTCTCTCCAGGGATAAATGATATCTTGAAATATTTGAAATATTCCTTGAGATTTATCACTCTTTTGGCATAACATTTCAATTTTTCCATTTTGACTTTATATTTTCTTCTGACATGATTTATAATCAATTTTGAATCACCAGTGAATATTAAGTTTTTAACCTTCATTTGAATGGAAATGATCATACCTTGAATTAACGCCTTGTATTTCGCTTCATTATTGGTGCATGGAAATTCAATTCTTATGGCATGAGGATATATAACAACTCTGGGGCTTCAGAAAACAATTCCTACTATGTTTCCGGACTTAGAACATGCACCATCAAAGGACATTTTCGAGTATCCTTGAAAATAGTATTTTTCTTTTGTCTGTTCTTTAGTGAAGATATATTCTAAATTAAATACAACATAGTTTCCCATTCCAACATCAAGATAATTCCTCATCAATTCAATTTCCTTTTTTTCTGAAATAAAAAGGCTTTTTTACTTCTCTGGGGACCCTTACCATTGTTCCATATTTATTTGACAATGTCATACAAATTCCATCATTCATGATATAACCTCCAATCATTGATGAACAATCCCTACCAAGGAAAATCCTTATGTTGGAGGCATATCTACTACTACAATAGTGAAGACAATTGTAATATGAGGATCTCAACTTATCTAGGCACAAAATTATTTAATCTCTCCATAAGATGAAATTTTTTCTTGAGTCAATAGCATAAATTATTTCAATAGTCTCATAATGTCTAGTACATTCCATCCTGAGTGTCTGCATCACTTATAAAGGAATAATGTTGTTGGTATCCCCACTATCAATAAAAAAAATTACAACATGACTTCATGATTCTCTATGGTGATGTAAAATGGTGTAACCTTTTCTCTAGGTTTAACTGAAGAATATCTTTGTGGTCATTTTGAATTTATAATTGCAACCTCCATTCTTGTATCTGCATCATCTAGTATATTAAAAAAAAATCGCTTGGTTGTGGTATTTTGAAAACTTCCATAAAAGTAAAAGCGATTATGAGTTTCAAAAGATCATCCATTATATTATATGTCATTGATTTTGGAGTATTTGTCCAGTTAGCAACAATTTGTTGCTTCATTGTTTCTACTTGACCAGACTTAGTCTTCTCTTGTTATGGAGATTCTTTTGTTTTAAACTTGTTTACTTGTGCCCTTGTTTGGACAACATTTTCTTGCAAAATATTAGATTCATATTGTTCATTGAAAATGTAAAACGCTTATTCCAGTTCATCAGTTTATACTAATTATATACCATCATCTTGAATAGCATTTGACTATAGTTCAATATCTTCAATTTTTTCTTCAATGACAACCTCTTCTAATTCAAGAGAATTTGGGTTCGGTGCTCGATGTGCTCTTGGTATTTTTTCTTCATTTCTCCTATAATTTATTACTCTTTGATCCTAAGTAAGAATCCTTCTTTGTTCCTGAGCAGTAACTCTAAATTTTTGGTCTTCTAGAGAAAAGTTTCTAGCTCTTCTTAACCTTGTCATATCAATTTTCATTTTTCAAATGGTTCTATTCATTTGAGTGATATCAATTCTTTTCTTGGTTTCTTGGGTTGCAATTGGATCATTTCTTAAATATAGGATAACACCTTGAAACATTCCACCACTGATTCTTCATTTCTCGACATTCTTTGAACTTGAAGCTCCCTAATTTGCTATAGTAAGGTTACCCATTTCTCTTTGAACTTTTGCAAGGTTAACTTCAGGATCCACATTTGTCTCTATCATCATTTCTTCAATTTTTTTTTCCTTTTTTATAGCTCCATCTAAATATTCTATTTGAGAAATGATGATAGAATATTTTACACTAGCTGGCATAACATTCCTATAACACCTGAGTATAACTGGGATTTTTGGTCTTTGATCTTGTGGAATTTGATTTAGTATTTTGGAAAATCTCAAATTGAAATATCTTATTCTTTCACCTTTCTTCAAATGGATTTGGGTGAATTGAGTTAATAAAGTATGGTATGTAACTGAGGGTGTGTACATGGTCATAAACATAGATTTTATATCATTAACAGATGAAATTTACTGGGTTGGAAGAGACATATACCATTCATAGGTTGGCCCTATAAATGTTTGCAAGCAAATTCTCACCATCACATAATCATGTTCTATTAGATGTATTTCACACATAGATAAAAACTAATCCATGTGTCTCTTTGGGTCCATTCTCTGTCTCCTAAAAATATTGAAGAATCCTTGTGGAAGAGTAGGTAACTGATGTTGTTCCCCAAAAGGATTAAGTGGAATATTTCTAACCCTTCTCTATGGGATTCTTTGTCTTTCTCGATTTTCAAGAATTTCATTTCTTCTTTCTTCTCGATTTTCAAGAATTTCATTTATTCTTTCTTCCAAGTCGCCCATCTTTTGAATTTATTTTGTCTCAATTTCATAACTTTCCCCAACTTCAATATTTTGAATTTGTTTACTTCTACTTCTTGTTATTGGTCCTTTATATGTTTCCAGTTTTTTTTTTTTAATTTCCAACCCTTTGTCCTTGTCTTCTTGCGATCTCTCTTTCTTCTTCACGAGCAAGAACTTCCCATGAATTTTCTAATTATTCTCGAGTCCTAGCTATTGTTATTGAAATATTATAAAATTGGTGTAATATACTCTATTGATTTTCAAGATCAATTCGCAAATTTGGTTGATTCAGGTTAGGTTGAGTCATAAATTATGGTCTACAAAACCAATCTTTTGCTCTCCCTAGTACGGTCGCCAAAAATGTTGATGTAAAAGAATTTTTTATGGTATTAAGGTCAACCTCATGAGGATATGAATCTCCTTGCGTTTTTAGAGAGGTGGTACTCCTCTTTCTCTTATAATTCCATGAAATAGAATAAAACAAAGTCTAAGAAGGACCAAACTTAAAATTTACATTCACACTCAAAAGAAGAAGAACACATGAGATTGGGACCAAGTGTTTTAAAATAAAATCACATGTAAAATCTTTACAACACAAATAGATAAGATGCACATAAAAGATAAGGGATTGATATATCCATCACAACATTCATAAGAACAATAAACAATATCCACAAATAGAGAGAACAAAAAAGAGACCACAATTAGAAGAGAACTTTAAATTATCATTCTATAAAGCACCACAAATATTATGTTGGATAAAGCATTTGGAAACTTAAGTTTCAAATCAACATCTTTGAGAATACATTAATTGTTAGGATATTTAGACACTTAGGAGTTAGTTAAGATCTACTT
>CBVK0100338198.1:0-22478 GCA_900067695.1 Picea abies
CATTTGTTTCTCCTGCAAGTCTTCAAGAATTTTCCGAAGCCAAATGATTTATTTTGTGGCTTGAGTTGTTGCAACATATTCAGCTTCAGTTGTAGAATCAGTAGGAACTGATTGCTTTCGTGATCTCCAAGTGATGGCTGCTAATCCAAGATTCATCAAATAACCTGAAATAGACACCCCATGCTCTTTATCTCCGTCAAAGTCAGAATCTGAATAACCAATGAGATGGAATTCTGAAACTTTAGAATATGTGATGCCATATGATTGAGTGCCTTTTAAATATTTGAGCACTCGTTTTGCTGCCATCCAATGACCTTTACAGGGCTGATGCATAAACCTGGAAAGTATTCCTACAACAAAATTTATGTCAGGACGAGTAGTAGTAAGATACATTAAACTTCCAACAAGCTGTATGTACTTTGTTGGATCTTCAAATGCACTACCTTCATTTGAAGTAAGTTTCAGATTCTGCTCCATTGGAGTAGAAACATAATTACAATCCTTCATCTCAAATTTGCTCAATAGTTCTCCAATATATTTCTTCTAAGAAATAAAATGTGTTTCGGTTTTTGTTCTACTTCGATTCCTAGATAATAATGTAGTAATCCCAAATCTATCATATCAAAAACCTTTTGCAACTCCTTTTTAATAGATGCTATATAATTATCATTATTTCTTGTGATAAGCAAATCATCTACATAAACAACTAGATATACAACTAATCTTCCAACTTTCTTAACAAATAAAGTTGCATCATCTAGATTGAAATGCTTATAATTGAACTTGAGAAGATGTTCAATTAACTTTTCATACAAAGCACGAGGTGTTTGTTTTAAACTATACAATGATTTTATCAATTTGCATAGTTTATGCTCTTTTCCTTCAACAGAAAAACCCTTTGGCTGCAACATATAGACATATTCTTTTAAATCTCCATTTAAGAAGGCAATTTTTACATCCATGTGATGTATTTTCCATCCTTTTTGAGTTGCAAGAGAAAATAAAGTTCTAATAGTGCCCCATTTCATTGTAGGAGCAAATGTTTCTGTATAATCAATACCTTCTTTTCGTGCATACCCCTTTGCTACAAGTCTTGCTTTGTGCTTATCAAGAGAACCATCAACTTTATACTTAATTTTATAAACCCACTTACTACCAATTGGTTTGATGCCAATAGGAGGATCCACTAACCTTCAAGTGCCATTTTTAATAAGAGCATCATACTCTTTTTGCATTGCATCTTTCCATTCATTACAACTAGTGGCTTCTTCAAAAGTAGTAGGTTCATTAACAACAGAAAAGTTTAACTCAAATTCACCATACCTTTTTGGCATTGTCTTGGTTCGTGTTGATCTCTGATTGTTGCAATGTTTGCTCAGCTTCAAGAGTCTTTGAAATAGGTTCTTCGAGACCATTATTATCCTCCAATTTTTCCTCAGTAGGAACATTATTATCAACCAATTGTTCTTCTACAGAAACATTATTATCTTCAAAAACATTGCTATCAACTATTTTTTCTTCATTCTTTGATTTGGTCTCATTCTCTAGTGTTGTTGAAGGAAAATCCACAGACTGGTCTAGAATATGAATCCCCCCTTCAGGATGTGGAAGATCGTTATCCCATTCATAATAAAACTTCTTGGAAGAGAATCTATCCAAATGATTGAGTTACCTATCAATAGTAGAAGCATCTTTAGCAAATTCAAGAAAAACAACATGTCTTGAAACAACAAATTTCTTGTTTTCCTCATCATACAATCGATAATCTCTGGAGGTATTAGAATACCCCAAGAAAAGACATTTGCGACTTCTTGCACCCAATTTGTTGCGTTGTTGTTTAGGAATTAAAGCATAACATGGAGAACCAAAAACTCTGAAATGTTGAACAACAGGAAGATGATTATACCACAATTCATAAGGGGGTTTATTATTGATGGTAGTAGAAGGACAATGATTGCGAATATAAACGACACAAAGTACTGCTTCTCCACAAAACATCAACCTAACATTCTGAAAAAACATCATTGACCTTACCATATTAAGCAAAGTTATGTTCATGCGCTCTGCTACACCATTTTGTTGTGGAGTATAAGGGATAGTGGTTTGATGTTTAATACCATTATCATGTAAGTACTTTTCAAATGCATTAGAGGTGTATTCGCCACCATTATCTTATCGTAGAGGGCCAATATTAAGTTGAGTTTCTTAAAAGTTGCAAAAACCTGAGATTGCTCTTTCAACAAATAAACCCAACACATCCTGGTGTAGTCATCAATAAAAGTAAGCAGATATTTATTACCATTTGCAGATTGAACAAGCATGGGCCCACATAAATCAGAATGTATGAGACCTAACTTCCTAGAAGCTCGGGAAGTAGATCCATAAAAAAGTTGTTTACAATGTTTACCTAAAATACAAGCATTACATGGAGAAAGCTTTGCCCTTGAATACCTTGTTGTTTCATAATCCAGATACTATCATAATTAATATGACTAAAACGAGCATGCCACAACAAGATGGAAGAAAACATATCACTAGCCACAACAAGATGGAAGAAAACATATCACTATGCTGAGCCAAAAGAGCTGAATTAGATTGAAAAGATGATGCCCCTTTAAGTTTTAAAAGTTTGTCTTCTTCAACACCGGTCATAACAATCACTTGATCAAATGTTTTTCTTATTTCAATTATACCATCAAACATATGTATAGAATGTCCTTGCTTCCTGATATGTATGAGACATCAGATTTCTTTTTAATTGAGGAATGTAAAGAACATCATGCAAAATATAATCAGCATGTCCTGGTAAGCGAAGTCGAATAGATCCAATTCCTGAAGGCTTTAACTCAGACTTATCAGCAAAATAAACTATTCCATCAATGTAATTATTGAATGTCTCAAAAAACTCTCTTCTGAAGGTCATATGGCAAGTGGCTCCAGTATCTAAAATCCAAGTGTCTCCCCAAGAAGCAAAAGAAGTGCTAAAAACTTCATTGATACTAGGATTACAATGTGCAACAATATAGTGGGCAGATTCAGGTGGTTTTCCTTTGTCTGGAGGATGTTGCTCTTTCTTCTCACTAATCCTTTCCCAAGGACTGCGACAATGAGAAGAGGTATGACCCAATTTACCACACCTATAGCACTTAAGAGATTGTTTGTCATTCTGAAAATGTTTTTGTTTTCTGTCATCTTGTTCTTTGTCTCCTTGATGATAATGACCCCCCCTGCCTCTAAATGGTCTCCTACCACGACTTCTGTTACTATTGTCAAATCTAGCAGACTCTCCTCTAGGTTTCTGCTCTTTTTGTGCAAGACACAAAGTCTCAACTGTAGAAGTGGAAAAAGATTCCTTCTTCCCAAAAGATTTCTCTCTTTTGGCAATTTTGTTTACAAGAGTATCAAAAGTCATGGCTTTCATCTGTCCACTAGCTTGAAGAGACTCTAAGTAGTGTGAATAGGTAGGATATAGGGCTTTAATAAATGCAGTGAGTTGTAAATCAATGAAATTAAAGCATGCTTTTTTGTATCTTTACTCTTCCAAATTGCAAGTTGTCTGGCATCTATAGGTTGCTCTGGCTCATTGTCATCCTTGCCTTCACAAATTTCCTCCCATAAATCATTAAAAATAAGAGTATTTTTTATTTTCCGAAACCATTCTTGGTAATTTTCTTGTCTGGAGAGCACTACTCCCACAATCGATATTAATGAATGCATTGTAAACTAATGTGTAATCTGTGTAAATGAAATTCCACTTGCAAAGAATCAAAGAAATCTCACAACAAACACACCTTAGACCTTGGTTGTTAAACAAGGGTGTTGTAAACTGCTCACAGTGGCTCCCGTACACAAGCCCAATGACAGAGGATGCTTGTCTAGAAAGAAACCCAAAACGATAGATATAAAGGCAGAGGTAGAGAAATGTTGATGCTTCTAATCCTTCGATTCTGCACATTCATCGATGCAAACTGTAACAGAATCACACCCTACATGACATTCGTGTAAAATCATTTTCAATTCGATGCTTCAACAAGACACCAACAATGTCATGTCAGTAAGCAATTGCAAGCCCCGATACCTGAACACATTCGGTTTCTTTTTATTCAACACGATGATTAAGACTGTTCGTGGCTCCACCTCCACGAACCTCTTCTCTGCACAGAGTTCGGATTCTATCCACTCTGCCCAACTATGCAAAACAACTCTCTCTCTAAGCACGCAGAAAATAATTGTAACATGGAGTTTTAAAAGAATCACTCAACTATGTCTCTGATACCACTGTACACAGGCCCGTGAATAAACTCCACTGTAGTTATTATTATTCACGTTGAAAGCATACAAATAGTTGAAAAGAAGTGAGACGGTTCAGTAACTAAATAAATGTAACTGGTAATTAACACAGTCCCGTAGGATTAGTTAACAGAATAAACTTCGTGATCAATTTGAGAAGGAAATGTTCCTGAATTCAAATCTAGATTTTTCCATGTGAATAAGAGGCACTATTTGTCTTGTATATAAATTAATTGTGGATTCAAACAGCTTCTATGCCTACGTTTCCATCATCATGTTTTATCTCCGCTAATAGAATTAGCATAAATAGTGCTCAATTAAAAATAAATATAGACTTAACATCCAATTCTTGGATATGTGGCTATATACAATTACAACAGTTATCAGATAAAGCACTGTGTAGAATTACAACAATCTGGAAAACTGAAAGAAAATCAGAAATTAGAATTCGCTGTGTGAAGTGGTGGGGAATAGAGAGAAAGAAAGAGTGGGGAAATTCTTCAATATACACTGACGCTGTGTAGAATTTATGAAAATTCAATGTGAAAAAAATGGAAGATAGAGAGAAAGAGAAATCAGGGCAGAGAGATAAGAAAGTGGGAAAATAAAAGACATGAGCTCGTCGGTGCCTGGTGGTCATCGAGAAGAAAGTCGGAAGTCTTCCACTATCAGAAACCGTGGGAAATTCTTCAATATGTAGCTATTCTCATGAAAAAACGTGTGGGGAATTTGGTCAAAAAGTGTGGAGAATTTCTTAAAAAGTGAGTTGCCTCATATCAATTCATTCGTACAAACTCACACAGGAGGTATTCTCTCCGCTTTCTTTCCCTAATTTTTTGAGCTCAATAGAACAACCCATTTGGGGTAAAATATTAATAATTTAATACCATAAACCATTTACATATAGTACTTTAATTGAATTGAGAGAATGAATTTAACCAATTCTAACTTTTTCTTATAAATTACATGGAAATCTAAAAATTATATATTTAAAAAGGTTAAGTCGCTTCGAAAATGGAAAGACAAAATAGAATGAATGAAACTTGATGCTCTCAGATGAGGAGCAGCATCAAGAATATATATGAATACATTCGGTCTAGGGAGTTTGAACAAACTACTAGAAAATAGGATCTAAGTCCTAAATAAATACTAAATCAAGATTAGGTAATTAATAAGTTCTCCATTATTTCGAAGTCTCCCCCTTAATGGATAAAGTGTTGACTTCCACACCTAACATCTCCTTAAACAATTCAATTTTTTCCTAAACAATTCAAATTTTCACAAGTGAAAATATCTTCTCAAGAGGCTTAGTGAAAATATCAGCAACATTTTCACAAGTATTACAATACATAAGAGCAACATCATTAGACTGCACCTTCTCTCGAACAAAATGAAATTGAGCATCAACATGATTTGTTCTTGCATGATAAATTGGATTATTCGCCAACTTGATTGAGCTTTGGTTATCACATTTGATCATTGTAGCTTTCCTTTGTTCTTCTCCAACATCTCGAAGAAGTCTTCTCAACCAAACAACTTCACAAGTTGTTGCACACAAAGCTTTATATTTTGCCTCAGTAGATGATAAAGATATAATAGGCTGCTTTTTACTGCTCCATGAAACAATCTCGGATCCTATGCCAAAAGCATAACCTATGGTAGATTTTCGATCATCTGGATTGCCAGCCCAATCTAAATCTTAGTAACCTGTCAGCTCAACATCAAATGAATCAGTGTATTTAATACCATAATAAATTGTTCCTTTAAGATACCTGAGTACCCCTTTCGCTGCATTCCAATGGCTTTCTAGAGGTTTTTCCATAAACTGACTTAACACACTAACAAAATATGCTATGTCAGGTCTGATTGTAGTGAGATAATTCAAGCTTCTGACCAACTATCTATATATTGTACCATTTACCTCCTTCGAACAATCATCGCAAAAAAGTTTCATGTTCTGCTGCATTGGAACAAAAGAAACTTTACACGGATCCATTTTAAACTTAAGTACTTCTCTGACATATTTACCTTGAGAAACAAAAGTTTGACCAGCATTTCTCCAAACTTCAAGACCTAGGCAATAATGTAACCCACCAAGATCTTTCATTTCAAATACCTGTGACATCTGCTCCTTAATTCCATTAATCCTTTTTTTATGAATTTCCTGTAATAATTAAATCATCAACATATAAGGAAATTAGTACAACATGTTCCTTTTCATCAAACTTTGTATACAAATTTGGATCACTTTTTCTCCTCATAAAACTTTGTTGAAGAAAGAAGGAACCTATCTTCTCATACCGTGACCTAGGTGCATGTTTCAGCCGATACAAAGCTTTCTTTAATTTACACACAAAATGTTCCTGAACACATTTCACAAACCCCTCTGGTTCAATAAGGTAAACCTCCTCCTTTAACTCACCATTCAGAAAAGCATATTTTACATCTAATTAGTGAAACTTCCAATGGTACTTTGTAGCTAATGCAATTAACAATCTTATAGTATTTTGTTTAGCCACAGGTGCAAATGTTTCTGCATAGTCAATACCCTCCTTTTGTGAATACCCTTTTTCTACCATTATAGCTTTGTATTTGTCTATACTACCATCTGCTTTAAATTTAGGTTTGTATAACCATTTACATCTAATAGACTTTTTATCTTTAGGAAATGAAGTCAATTCCCAAGTTTTGTTTTTCATTATAGAATCATATTCTTCCTCCATTTCTTTTCTCCACTCTTCATGTTCATTAGCTTTATTAAAAGTCATGGGTTCTATGACATTTGAAATACTACTCATAAGGGCATAGTCTTTATACCTTTTAGGTAGGTGAACCTATCGTGAGGATCTTCTTAATTGATTGTCTTCTTCCCCACTTCGTGAAGATCCTTCTTCACCTCTTGGTGAGGTCTGAGTGTTGGATGTATCCATGTCACTAGATCCTTCTTCCTGTTGTTGTTGTTGTTGTTGCTAGTGGTTTTCTTCTTTGACCTCTTCATCTTCAAGAAGTACATGCCATCCCTCATGACTGTTGTTTTCATTATTTCCTTTTGCTTGCTCATGGAAAATTACATCTCTACTCGCAAACACTTTGTGAGTAGATGGATCAAACAATTTATATGCTTTAAATTATGAACAATACCCTATAAAAATACATGTGATGGATTTAGCATCAAGCTTCTTCCTATTCTCCTTTGGAATATGTGCAAAATCCTTACACCCAAATACCCTCAAATTATGAACTGTAGGTTTAGAACCATATAAGGCTTCGAAAGGAGTTTTATGATCATGATACCTTGTTGGACTTATATTATTTAAATAAACAACAGTACTAATGGCCTCAACCCATAAAACATTTGATAGATTCTTACCTTTCATCGTACTTCGTGCACACTCTACCAGAGCTTTTTTTTTTTCCTTTCTACAACTCCATTATGTTGTGGAGTGTGGGTACTATAAATTGATGTATTATTCCATGATCTTTGCAATACTTGATTAAGTTCCCCAATCTATACTCTCCCCCTTGATCTGAATGAAGGATTTTTATGGTCTTTCCTGTTTGCTTCTCCACCATGTTTCTGAATTCCTTAAAGTATTCAAAAACATCACTCTTTCTCCTAAGGAAATAAACCCATGTGTATCTTGTGCGAGCATCAATAAATAGCAGAAAATAATAAGCACGTCCTAAATACCTTGTATGCATTGGTCCACAAACATCAGTATGCACAAGTTCTAATGCATCTCTCTTTCTCCTATCGGAATTAGAGGGGAATTAATCTTTGTGCATCTTTTCTAATGCACAACCTTCACAAGCAGCATACTCATTCTTCAACATAGGGAGTACTTCAACCATACTTTGTTTTTGTAATAACAACAAGTCATGATAATTAATATGACCATAGCTCTAGTGCCAGATACTTTTTGTAGGCATGGTTGCAGAAGTTAATGCTTGATTATTCTTGTTGGTAACATCAAGTTTGTACAGACCTCCAACTCTGAACCCTATAGCAACAGTTCTATAATGATCCAACATGTTCTTCACTATGGAATATGTCTTGAAGAATTCAACCTTCATATTCTGATCTGTAATTGTGGACACAAAGATCAAATTTTTCTTTATCCCTGGCACATACACAACATTGTGAATGTGTTTGACAGTACCATTTGGCAATGTTACTGGAATATATTCATATCCCTTGATCTGATAAGCACGATCATCTCCAAGATAAATATGGGCACCATTATGTGTTTCTTTGAAATTTGTATACCACTTCTTATTGCATGTCATGTGAATTGAGGCTCCAGAGTCCACAAACTATGCATCGACATCATCAGTTTCAGCAGACAATGCAACATTAGACAAAAATAGTCTAAGATCCTTTGAATCAAAATTCAGGGTTTCATCAATATCATCAGTATAAATAAACAGTTTGAGATCAGTATTGGAGGTTTCTCCTGCAAAGTGACCTGAATTTTTTCTGGGTTTATACCTAGCCTCGTCACTTTTCTTTTTCTGACATTCTCTAATAAGATGCCCAATATTACCACAATAAAAATACTTAGGCTCATTTTTGTTATATGGCATACCTTGATTCGGCTTTGGAGATGACTTTCTATGAAATGGACTTCCTCCTCTACTTCCTTCTCCTGGTTTCTCTCTAGAGTATCTCTTATTTGTCCATAATGCTAAGTCTGGATTCTGAGGCTTCAGATTTGTGCACCTCTCTTCTTCTTGTAGCAATATGCCTATCAATTCCTCAAAGGTAGGAGCGTTCTCTCTCGCTGCAAGACATGTTATAAACATCTGATAGTCTTCTAGCATTCTGTTTAAGGTAATTGTGACAATATCAATACTGGATACTTTTTCTCCTATATCTCCCAACTTGTCTTTCACCTCTTTACTTCGTCCAAGAAAAGTACTAATAGATTCATTTACATCCATTTTAATACTCAACAACTTACTTTTCAGGAAAAGAATTCGATTTGTATTGTTAGTCTCATACAGATCTTTAAGTGCTTTCGAGGTATCATTAGAAGTCTTAGCATCCCTAATGTGATGAATTATACTATCTTTCATAGACATTCTTAATAGTACCTTTGCTTTGTTCTCCCGCTTATCCCAGTCTTGGACCGCTGTTATTGTCGCTCCTACAACTGCATCGGGTCTCGCTTCATCTCCTTTTGTGATCATCCACACACCATAACCTTCCATCAAGGTCTACATCTTGAATTTCCAATTGACGAAATTTGAGCCATCTAACTTATTGGCTTCATTGAGATAGGTTTTTGCAAGTGGATTCACCATCCCTACCACTCTTTGCTCCTCCAATCAAATGACACACTCAACTATCTGCGTAGATCGTACCACCGAATTTAGTCTGATTTGATCTGATCCATAGCAAGAGAGTCAAATCGATCACCAAGAAATTTCCAGTGCACTTCCCAACACCCCGAGCCTGCACCAGAATAAGGAAAAGATGGAAAGACGATGTCATTGAAATCAGCGCACCCCTTCCATTGGGTTCCTGCGCTGATCAGTGCACCCCTTCCACTGAGAAGGTGCGCTTCAATGCTCTATCTCCTCCCATCCAGTGTGCTGGTCAGTGCACTACCTCCTTATGGTTAGGTGCGATGGTCTACCACCTTCTGCCTCTGGGTAATTGCGTTGCGGCGTAGCTCCCATCAAATTCTACCTGTGCTGGAGGGTTTGTCTCTCCTACCTTACAAGGCCGCGACTACGGATCAACTGATCCTCCCCTCACTAGATGACTCTGATACCAACTTAGAAAATGGAAAGACAAAATAGAATGAATGAAACATGTTGCTTTCAGTGTAGTATACCTAGGTAGGTAATATGGGGTACCTAGGGAGGTACCCAATGGGAATGTGGTTATGTATTATTAGTGGAGTTCATTCAATATATGAGAATGTGGTCATTCAATGTAAGGTGGACTAGGTCCACTATATTAAATAAGGCCCACTATGATAGTTAGATGTAATAAATGTGAGAAGGCTCTTTAGAAGGTTCCTAGGAGATAGATAGAGCTATATAACAAAGTGTAAGCAATGTAATGAAACATGGTGAAGAATATTGTATTTGTACAAGAAAGTATTGCTTGAGGAGTGTTATCCTTCCATAAGGATTAATATATGGTGTTACCCTATCTCAAGGATTTTTCCTACATCTTGTGTTCAAGTTATGGTGAATGATTTGGTTTATTCTTGTTGAGATTAAGGTTATTTCTGAAATATATTGGTAGATCTATTCAATTGTATTTGTACAAGCAAGTATTGCTTGAGGAGTGTTATCCTTCCATAAGGATTAATATATGGTGTTACCCTACCTCAAGGGTTGTGTCTACATCTTGTGTTCATGTTATGGTGAATGTTTTGGTTTATTCTTGTTGAGATTAAGGTTATTTCTGAAGTATATTGGTAGATCTATTCAGGCACTTAACACTCAGGTGAGGCAAAAGCTAGAGACAACCAAAGAAACACCACTCAATTAATTGGATTAACATAATCAAAAGTACATGAATATATAGGAATACATTCGGTTTAGAGAGTTTGAACAAACTACTAGAAAATAGGATCTAAGTCCTAAATAAACACCAGGGATGATTTTAAGGATGGAAATTTATTTTAAAATGTAGAAACCTTGGCGAATCTTACTAATCCTTCATATGGCAACTATAAATTTCTGACGATATTTTTGTAAAAATATTCAAATTTCTATGGATTCTATGAATTTTGTATAAACTTTTGGTGATTTTTAAGGTAAAATAATTTTATCCTATGGAATTTGGGCGAATCGTTTTTAGAATGACAAATCTTTTTTGGGGAAAAACAATGGAAAATTAGCCCATGAACGAAATTTAGCCCCTAAAATCATCCTTGATAAACACTAAATCAAAACTACGTAACTAATAAGTTCTCCATTATTTCTAAGTAAATCTCTGTGCTTCCAAATGTTCGACAACACAGGTAGTCCAATAGAGGACGAACACCTTCAATAACCACTCACATAACTAGATCAAAGATCAACACACCGATGTTTGTCAAGTGGATTAGTGTAAGATCCAAGCAGTCATCAGAAATGAAAGGAATCTAATGCATATATAAGAAGGTCATAACAATCAAATATGACACATACCATGATACCTCGGACCAATTACCTCATGGAGCAATAGTCCTCTCCGATGCAAGCCCAGGCCGGTAGTGATGGAAGATGGTACTGCTGACAGGACAAGTCTGGCTAAAGAAGAAAGATGGGCCCTCCAGGGCCATGCTCTAAGTTGCTCTTGCTCTCGGTACTCCATGTCTAGGACCATGTGGGCCTCGAGACATGATCTCCTAGTTATCCCTAGATATCGGGGATAATAGTGACCATTCAACCCTGTGAGATGAACCCACCCACAGCTCAAAGTGACCAAGAAAACTGGTGTCCATTGATGTGTCACGTCTCATGGTCGCCAAAAGAAAAATAAAAACAAAACCAAACAAATGATAGAAGAAACATCATCTAGAAAAAATCTAAATTATTTTTCTTGGGTTGATACATATATTTTTACAAGTTCTTTTATCTTTATTTTGAATTCTATTTTTTTTTTTTGTTGATTCATATATTTTTATGGATTTTTTTTACTTTATTTTTCTTTTAAAAATAAAGATAGAAAAATTTAAATGATTTTATTTATTTCTTTCTATTTCTTTTAATTAATTTTTTTTTTATAAATGAATTTTCAAATTTGAAAAAAAACTTATTTTAAATTTGAAAAAAGATTTTTTTTATAATTTTTATTTTATCTTTTAAAACTAAGTATATATAGATAACTAATTTAAAAAAAATGGCTTTTCTTTTAGTGGTAATAGTGAGTTAAAGTGAAATTTCAAAGGATATTTTTGTTGCATTGACAAAAATGGATATCACAAGCATTCATTAGTTTTACTAATCGACGACCATGATATGTGACACAACAATGGACGTCAGCTTTCTTCGTCACTTCCAGTTTTGGGTTCATCTCACAGGGTTCAGCGACCACTATATGAGGAGCAGGTTAGGTATGGATTTGAAATCCATGACAATTCAACTTTATGAGTTTATATCTTAAAATTTGGGTGAAGGATTAGCTCAAACTTTATATTGTTGGAAAGCTAAGACAGTGAATTTAATCAAAATTTATATTTTTAACAATTTCATTACATATATATAGCATTTTTTCTTTACTTTAATAATAGCTTTCTGAGATTTCTCACTACATTTGATGCATAAACGATAATCAATTTATCCATTTAAATATTGTGAGTTAGTAAAACTAATGAATGCTTGTGGCAAAAACAAGTGTCAGTTAGTTCAAGATAGAAGATTTTTATTTTGTCTTTTAAATAACATTTCTACTCCCATTTACTATTTTTCTAAATGATTGTTCTTCTATCATTTTCTTGGACTTTATTTTTTTGTCTTTTAAAATGATATCTTTAGTCTTATTTAATGTGTTTCTAAATAACTTTTTTTCTATTATTTTTTGGTTTTTGTTTTGTTTATTTAAATGTTATTTTTAGTGTTTTTAATTTAATTTTTTCTTTTTGTTTTATTTTTTTCCTATCTTAATTTTGAGAAAAAAATAAAGCAAAATACATAAAAATTAAAAAAACAAATCACAAAATTTTTACTATAACAAAATTTCCCTTTTTTTATTTTTATTTCTGTCTTAATTTTGAGGGAAAAATTAAACAAAATAAATAAAAACAAAGAAAAAAATCACAAAAATTTCACTATTTTGCCTTTATAAAAAAAGGACAAAAACAAATAAAAAAAATATTGGAAAAAAGACAAAAAACAAAGAAAACAAATATTGGAAAGACAAAAAATCATTTGTCAAAACAGAAAAAAAAAATCATTTAAGAAGATGGAGAAAAAATATAATTTGTAAATAAATTTTCTTTTATAATTTTTTAAATTTAACATAATAGAAAAAAGAATAGGAAAAAAATCAAAATATTTTAAAATAAAGTCATTTAATATTATAGAAGAAAAATAAAGCAATGATAGAAAAAACTATAATTATAGTTATTTTTCTTCTATCTTGTTAGATGACTTTTATTATTTGATTTGTTATGTCTTTGCCCAAAATAAAAGAAAATAATTATGATTGTGATTTGTTTTGTCTTTGGATGAAGACATAAGAAATCACATTAAGAAAAATCATTTAACGAAGATAGAAGAAAATTGATTATATTATGATTTCTTCTATCTTTATTTTGTTTTGTCTTGATTTTTTATTTTCACTGTGAAAAAAACATAAAAAAAAATCAAAACAAAACCAAAGACATCAACCATATTTAAGTTGAAGTGACATCTTTATTTTGTTTTGCCTTTACTTTTTCTTTTCACTATGCTAAAAAAGAAAATCAAAACAAAACCAAAGACATCAACCATATTTACCTTGAAGTGACAACACGCATTGAGTACATAGTAATTCCTTCCTATTACATGACAAATAAGAGATGTGAATTTTCTCTACATAGATTTATCTTTACAAATTATAAGCTTAAGTAAATATAATGTTTAATTATTTTAATAAAAATAATCATAATCATTGACATAATTTTATTGTTTTAATATAGTTTGTATATGTAATAGAAATCTTAAAAATATATATCCTTTAATTTGTATAGGTAAGAAGATAAAACTTACAAAATAATGTAATAATTTTGTTTCTAGCATTGGCATCTTTTATGATAGTATAAGATATATGTTCATGTAAGTGGAATGCTTTAATATCTAAATAATGGAATCAATGTATAAAAATTATGACTGTCTTAAAAAAAATTTGAATCAATAAAGTAGTCACATACAAAAATTTGTATGCCAAGCATCGGTTTAGCAATTGAAAGTCTTAGCATAATAAAAATGTGAAATTTTTTTTAGCATGTAGAGGTTAGTGTCTAGTAGCGTTGAGTGAAATTTTTTTTAAATCATTAAGGAATTAAAAAGTTACAAGAGAGAAATTTAAAAGTTACAAGAGAAATATCAACTATTTGTTTCTGCACTAATGAGTTATGTCACAGGAAAATAACAGAAAATAAAATATTTCTTTAAAAGATCAGATATTTGAAATATGCATAAAAAACTATGTGTATGTTCACAATTTCATTATCTATGGCTATTTGTAACACATTGTAGAGGTTCGTCAAAATAAGACATATTGAAAGATGAAAAACAAGTTGATTTTGATATGTTTTTTGCATTCCATACATCCAACTTGGTTATCTCAAACATAAGTCTGATGTAGACATATATGAAGAGACATGACACATAAAACATGACTAATGGGTGAGATCACCTCTTAAGGGTATCCTTAGCCTTTGTGTGGGGATATGGACATCATTTGAGCACATGGCATGGGTCTTGAGGCCCTAGACATGGTCGAGGGAAGGAACATGGACCTTAGGCTCTAAATAGTGTTTCTATCCATCCAGGGAATATAGATACTCCTCCTTGAACCACCACATATGACCTCCTAAAGGGGTCCTTGGCGACTAAGTGTGGATATGGGCACCATTTTCATGTTTGTAGCAATGGGTATCCAACGGGAGGAAACTCAAAGTTGAGGCACTAAACATGGATTCTAGTCACCCAATAATAGTATTGATTCTATGGGACCCTCTGCATGGCCCATGATCCTTACTAGGAACCATTAGGACCTATGTCCCTGGTTCCTACACCTAAACAAACCCATCCAAGTTACACAAATTGTCAAAATTATTCATGTATACCATTCATAGGTAAAAAATTCCCTTTATGGGGCCTTTGTGGTGGCTTATGACCTTGTGCATGTTTAATGAGATATAAAATAAATTGTTGGGGCTTGAGTCCTTGGTTTTTGGTATTAAAAAAGGAATTGTTCCATGAGACTCATCCTTTCTACACTAAATGTTAAAAATATGCATATATCCCACTTATCGGATAATAATTCCCACTACAATGTATTTAGGGTAGTTTGGGGCTCTCTATATGAGCCATGAGCCCTAGAAGAAACCATTAGGGCATATGTCTCTTGTTTTTGGTCTTAAAACATGGCTTGGACCATAAGACCCAATCATGTTATACAAAATTCCAAACTAATAACCATATCCTAATTGCAAGAAAAACAATATATCTTCAATAAATCTATTGAGGTTTTGGGTCCCATGTATGTCTTGTGAATCATAGAAAAAAATATTAGGGCCAATGTCCTTTTTTTATGTATATAAACATTGTCCTAGGACACAAGACCTATTCATGTTTTTCCAAACAAAAGATTTATTTTGATAGGGAAAATTTTTCCTCTATGAGGCAACTTTGGTTGTTAGAGGACATGCATATGTCCCCTAATCCATAACAGTTCGTCTCATGATCAAAGTCCCTAGTTGTCATTCTTAAATTATGCCTTAGCATGCATGACCCATGAATGTTATGCTAAACATCGAAATTGTTCTCATATCTAGGCTGGAAAGATTCCATTTATATGGCCTTTGTGTTGGGTTTGGGCCCTATGTATGTCTCATGAGCCCTAGAAGAAATTTTTGGAACCCAACTACCTAGTTTTAATCATCCAACCCTAAATATAGATTTCAGGCCCATACATGATGCGCCGATCATTATATTTATTCCCATTTCTCACTTGAAATCCAAACATTCCTTTTATATGTCCTTTGTGATGATTTATGCTCATGTGTATGGCCAGTGATCCCTAAAAATAAATTTTATGGATGAATTGATTCATTTTTGGCCTTGAACCATGCTCTAAAAAAATGTGGCCCATCCATACTTTGAAAAATGTCATAATTATTCCCATTTCCCACACATACACCAAGCATTACCTCTGCAAGTTATCAATGATGGTTCATGACCCTATGCATGGCCCATAGAAAGGGTATTTATCATTCCTATTCAGAAACCACATATTATGATCTAGGTGGATATTGGTGGCCACGCACATGTTCCAAATTCCAACTGGCTCATCTTGACAGTTTTCAGTTCAGCACGTTTCTCTATAATGGGGACATTTCTTTGTAATTGTGGGTTCTATACTTTTGGGTCTGTAATAAATCCCTACACAACTTTGGGGTGGATATTGGTGGTCGCCCACCTATTCCAAGTGGATTATTTTGGAATTTTTCATGTCAGTGCATCTTTGTGTACTTCCAGGGTTGTTTTGGGGCCCTAGATAATGTTTTATTTATTTATTTCCATATTCAAATTTTTAATGGAGTCATAATTTGATGGCATAATGCGTAGTTATAAAAAATACCTTTCCAACGAGCTATCACATGCTTAAAACGGAGATCGTATGCAAACGTTACGACCCTTGGAAGTTGATGTACTAACTTACCCCAATAGGGCCCACATGAATTTTGACGCTTCATCTCCTAGGGTTAGGTTTTTGGATGTATAGGGTTTTGACATTCATGTTTATCATAAAAAGGCATTTAGAGCCTCATTGTACTCATCTTCTTGGGAATGAGCATAGTCGTCACATCTCTTCTCAGAGATAAAGCTGCCACCATTCTAGCGAGTCTTGCACTCTGTATTTTTACAATTTCTGTACATTTATTTCATTAATAGAAGTCATGTATTGTTGTATTTGTCTGTTTCTAGTCATTTCTATGTGTATTTCATTGTAATATCTCTACTTTCATTTCTTTCCGAAAAAATTCTAGATCAAATTATCCCTACAAGGGCCCTACGGTGATTTGAGGTCTTATGTATGTTGATGTTTGGACAACATCAAAAGACAGTCTCTTAGAATAATAATTAATAATATCAGGATTGATTATTAAATATCATATATAATGAACTAAATGATAATAATAAATATTTATTGATTATTCAAGGGACACATCCTTTCATGGATGGTCACCATATGTTCCTTATATATGGAACACTCATCATTGTAATAATATCTCAATCATATCTCATATGAAGAAAAACAACATGGTATTAGAGAAGGACTGGGCTAACTCCCTCATAGGAGGGCCCTAGATCCTAAAAGAAAGTTGCTTCTTGTTTTAGTTGTGTGAATTCTTCGAGCTTGAATTCTCTTCTTCAACTTGGGTCCCCGACCCCGTCATAGTATGATAAGGTTTCATAATTTTATGCTCGAATTCTTTCAACCTACCTTGCATCTCCTTAAGCGTGTAGTCGATCCGGGTGAAGTTAGCACTCATACGATTGTCGATATCATCGATCTTTCTTTTGATTTGATGAAGATGAGAGAGAGGATCGTGTTCTAAACAAGAATTTCTCATGTTGTTGCTTCCACTCGTGATTGAACGCTCCAGGATAACGAGTCGGTAAGTGCAGGATTTGATTTATTTTTCAAAGGCTACGACAAAAAGAACCTCTAGAATATCGGGCAACAAAAACTCGATGTCTTTTCCCAATAGATCCAAACATATCTAATCGAAGTTCAAGCGAGGAAAAATGTCATGTATATCCAACAAAGAATTCTTCTTGCACGATTCTTCCAGGACTGGAATGAGTCTTTCGAGGACTAATCCTTGTGTTTGATTTATGTTATGATCACGGAAACTAGTGCTACTCATGGCTATGACCATTTCCGTCCTCTACCCCTTCCACAACTCGTTGTCTACCACGAAGAGACCGTCTCCAAAGATGTCAAAGAAAACGGACTTGAAGCTGGGGCCTCTAGGGAAATTGGCGAAATTGTCTTTGAGAATGTACTCTAGATTTGGTGCACTGGATGTGACGATTTCGAAAAAGTTCTTTCTCCCCAACGGTCCCTTGAATGCAGAATGCCCACCCTTGTTAAGAGGGAGTTTGTTCTCTCCTCTAGCCGACTAACCCCTTTGGACAAAGGTTTCCCTAATTAGTCATATGACGTGATTGAGGGAGTAATGCTCAGTTGGGTACAAGTATTGCCTAAGCCATGTGAGGTGGCTAGGCGTGAATAAGACTTGAATATTAGCCTTGCCTATGACATGTGAGCTGGATAGGTGTGAATGAGGCTATGGTTGTAGTCTTTCCTATGTTGTGCGAGGTGGCTAGGTGTGAATAAGACTATTGGTAGAGGAGAAACATCACAACATGGTCATGGAGACTATGGAAGTGGTTTTTTACCACTGGGAAACATTGTAGTAGCTATGTGATACTAGTGGATTTCTATGTAGTCGTGAGACTATTGTAGTGGTTGTGTACCAGTGGACAATAGTTGTGTACTACTATGACATGGAAACAATTGTGTACTATTGGATGACATTGCAATAGTTGTGTGCTACTGGTTGATTGCAGCATAGTCATAAAGAATGTGGTGGATGATTTGAGCTATCGATGGCATGGTAGTACCAGTATTCTACCAGTTGATTGCAGATTAATCATTGGATTACTGGATGAAGGAACCAAGGGGTTTCACGAGGAAACCTCGATATGTCTTGGGGGACATTAGCTCCATGAGGGAACCTTTATGTTTCCTAAAGATGTTTGAGGAAGGGATCAAGAGGGAGTACACCCTTCCTCACAACCCTCAATAGAATGGGGTCACATAGAGGAAGAATAGATCTATTGTTGAGACAGTCAAGGCAATGATTCATGATCAACATTTAACTATGTTTCTGTGGGAAGAGGCATCCATGACTGTAGTGTATGTTCAGAATAGATGTCCTTTAGGAACATGACTCCCAAGGAGGCTTTCACCATAGTGAATCCTGAGGTTGGACACTTCATGATATTTGGGTGTTCAGTATACATTCATGTACCCAAGGATAAAAGAACCAAGCTAGACCCTTCAGGTAGAAAGGGTACATTTGTGGGGTACAATGAGTCTTCAAAGGAATACTAGATCTACATCCATGGTCAGAGATAGATTGATTTAGAGACAGAAAGAGATGGTATCTTCCGAGAGAGAAAGATACCTCAAAGATATTCATGCTATGGTACAACTATGAGCCACATCATTGATTTTAAACCTTCATGTTATGCGGAGGCAAATAGTCATCCAGTATGGAAAGATGCCATGATGGAGGAGTATCAGTCCATCATGAAGAATGATGTGTGGGATATTGTTATAAGACCCGAGGGGAAGTTTGAAGTGACTTCCAAATGGATCTACAAGATCAAACACATAGTTGATGGGAGCATCAAGAGACACAAAATGAGATTTGTTGCTAGAGTATTCTCTCAGGTGGAGGAAAAATATTATGAGGATATATTTTCTCCTGTTGCTCAATACAGTTCTATCCATGATGATTATTTCCCCTGCAACATCCATGGGTTGGAGAGTACATCAGATGGATGTAAAGACAACCTTTCTCAATGGAGAGATTGAGGAAGTAGTATACATCAAGCGGCCATATGGTTTCATGATACATGAGAAGGAGTCTCATGTGTGCAGGTTGAAGAAGGCCTTGTATGGACTCAAGAAACCACCTTGATCTTGGTATGCAAGGATTGATGACACCTGCTGATTTTTGGGCTTCAACAAAAGTATTGTCGATCCCAGCCTGTACTACAATACTATTAATGGTGATTCCCTCATTTTGGTCCTCTATGTTGATGATTTATTCCTCACCAATACAGAGAGCCTTATTGTTGAATGCAAGTATGCATTGGACTCTAAGTTTGAGATGGAGGACCTTGGTATGATGCACTACTTCTTGGGACTAGAGGTGTGGCAGAGAACTGATGAGATATTCTTGAGTCAGGGGAAGTACATAGTTGAGATATTAAGGAAGTTTGAGATGTTTAACTTGAATCCCATGGCTACACCAATTGTGACAAATCCAAAGAAACTAAGTGTGTCTTATTTCGATTATGACAAAATTGATCTTTCTCTGTACAGACAACTGATTAGATAATTGATGTATCTGGTTAACACCAGACCAAATATTTTCTATGCAGTGAGTGCACTTACTGTTTCAGAATAAATCCGTGAGTGTGGACACAAACCGATCTCCCTAGATCCACCTAAATCTAGAACAAAACATGACAGAATAATACACTTTCCCTAGATTTAACCTATTGAATGAACTAAGAGACTAGGATCATGTACATACCTTATGAATTCTTTCCTTAGGTCTCTGTTGTTCCAAGCTTCGCTCCAATGCTCTCGCCTCGTTCAGATCACAACAGTACAAACCAATCGAAGTGAAGGAAGATCGATATATTCAATGGCTAATCTATACATATGATCAAGGAATTATGTAATAAAGTGACATCATCTTTATGGGAAAGGGACATATTACTATATTGAATTAATTGAAAGTGAAACTTACAACCTGAGCCTTGATGTTGTAGATCTCCTTTCGATGGCTCCTAGCTCCGACACACACACTTGCTCATGCATGAAGAAAATCAACCACTTTTGATGACCTTGCTGGTGTCTCTAACTGCTGTAGCATCAGTCCTCCATACAATCTTGCACTAATTCTCCAATCAATCTCTTGCTAGTTTGCTTCTAACCTTTTCCATGAGCAATCTCCTCAATATATAGGAGAATATAGATTAGTTACCTGGGTAGGAAATGATCCCAAGATATCAGGAAAGCCAGTACTTAGATAACCATTCGCTAGCCAACTCATTCTTCTCGAAAATTCCCTTCTAGAAGGCTCGAGAACTTCATCTTTTTCCTCTTTAAGAAGATTTTCGCACCCTGATAGTTAGGTACAGTGCAAACCCCTCGCACTACATCTTAATGCAGCCTGCAAGAATCAGGGATTCTCGCAAGTAAATATATAGGCACCCTACGAACCTCTTTTAAAAATACGATTTCTGGAAACAGACAAGTGTAACTTTTCTCAGGAAATTGTTCTTAGTGAAGAGCTTGTTTCTCAGGAAAGTGTTCTTAGTGAAGAGCTTGATTTTCCATCATCATAACATCATCATACTATCATCATGATGACCAAAATTGTGGATAACAGAATGCCCCTCAAAGTCTGAG
This sequence comes from Picea abies, assembly GCA_900067695.1. NCBI lineage: Eukaryota > Viridiplantae > Streptophyta > Pinopsida > Pinales > Pinaceae > Picea > Picea abies. Next base: position 21,230 of record CBVK0100338198.1, read on the forward strand.
AGTGGAACCAGTGACAGTCGATAGTCTTTGTAAGCTGCATGTGTGTGTCAAGAACCAAGAGCACATCTAATCAGATACCTGCAAACATCCAAGCATCAACAGAATATCATGTATACAAATTCTGAGGTAGGCATTCCCATACTCAGATCATAGACTGATGAAATCATAAACAAAGGTCATGGCCACCAATCATACACTGTGGATCCATGCCGTCACCATATAGCACAGCCACCTGAATACACTGTGGATCTGTGCGACAAATTTTCAATCAAGATGACATAGCCACAAAACATACACAGTGGATCTATGTATCGCAAATTATACATACTCCATCACAACTTGGATCACAAAGACAATATCCAGGGTCTTCAATCTCATCGCTCAAAGTACGAATCTAACCATGTGATTACATGTGTCGAAGTCGAACATGGTAGAAACCACTTGATTACCGGTCATTGATGTAACCGTTAACAAGTGTGAGGGAAATCACCATTGATGTCAATGACTCCCAAGGTACTATAGTACAATCCATCAACTGTGAATAAATGAGTTGATGTTGAACAACTGATGGAATCTTTCGATCAAGGGCCAATGATGTAAACCCATTGTCGAAAGCAAGGAAACTTGCCATTGAGGCATGCAAGCTCCAAGGTACTGAATAATTTCTAAGCCTTGATTCCAGATAATGTGTTGAAGTCGACGGAACAAGACTCATCATAAGAGGGCCTTGATGTATCCCCCATCAATGACACAAAACGAGTAACTGATTTTGAAAGTGAAACAGAGTATGTGGCAATTGGACTTTGGACATAGGGAAGGCTGACACGGAATGAATAGATAACTGCAGATGGCCGACTCAAATAGAGGTTTCAGACAGACTGCTCTTGAACATATGAATGACACTACCAACGATTTGGTAGCATTGACTCAAAGATGACACATGGAAAGACCTTGTTATTAAATCGAATGAGAGATAAATGAATTTCCCAAACTAGCTTCAAATGATGAATAGGGGGTGTCATGTTCAAGAGCGACACTTACTCCCAATCAATTAAACGATGAAACATATCCCTTTCCCAAATTCCCCCCCACCATTTCTGGCAAGTACCTCTTTATTTTTACGCAAGCTTGAAGAGGATCACATATGCTTGATGATATAAGCTCATCCTTTGGACGAGTCCCTCAGAGTATTTTTAACGAACCCCAGGAAGGAGTGGTTCGGTCCCATTACGGGTCTGTCAATGTTTGT
>CBVK0100338208.1:0-12193 GCA_900067695.1 Picea abies
TATATATATATATATATATATATATATATATATATATATAATGTAAATGAATAAGATATGAAATCTATGCAAGAGGCAGGTGACATATAATATTGTTTTTAAACTTTGGTCTGGTTTGCATGCCATGTTCTTGCTCTTGCCCCTTATCCTTTAAGAAATAACCATACAAGCAAAAAAATATCATGAATAAGAAGAAACCACCGCATAAATCAAAAAAATAAACAACTTGTGAGGGTATGCCCATCAATAATTTGACTGCTCCTCTCCTCACTTTAAAATACATAGGTCGAAGGCAATCAATCAATATCTCAATAACTCGGTTTTGACCAGCCTTCACTAAGCATAGGACTCTAATTTATCTGATCAAAATGAAATTGTTTATCAATGTTCACTATTTTCACTGTGCATGAACATCTGCTTGCATATTGCTCACACGCCATAATGAAAATGAAGATAACAATGCCAAATGAATCCACACCTGGAGTTGGAGCTGCTGCTTAAACTCAGTCGAATGTAATTTCACGTGATTGGCACGTAGATCGAATGGAAAATATGGACGATATGAAGGCGCATGCTCCAACAGCCTTGCTGGAATAACTGAGCAGCATATTCTTTCCAATCTATATTTAATCAGACGTGGTCCTTTGATGGAGATAAAACTATCATTTTAGCTATCCCATATATATTTGTTTTTATTCAAGCGACCCGTGTTTATACATCTGGATTTTGAATAAGAGATAATTATAGTTGGTTCCAAATTTGATTGGCGTTTATCTGGCCATTTTGTTCTGTAATAATTATTGGCAATCAATAAAGATTTGGTATTATCTCCAGACTCTCAGCCTCTGTGTCAGGTTGCTGCACTTCCCAAAAAATTGAAAATGATTATCGAATCCCCTGCTCACCATGAATCAGAATCAAAAGAAGTATTCGATTGCAATGAATGGGCACCTTCTGCTCGCATTTTCGATCCTCACCCTTGCCCAGATCCGTCAAATACTGAGAAGCCCTTTCCCATTTACACATATGGAATATACGATCTCTTCAACTTCGGCCATGCCCGATCAATGGAGCAGGCCAAGAAATCATTCCCGAACATGTATTTACTAATGGGATGCTATAGCAACATAGTCATGCACATGTACAAGCGAAATATGGTGATTCCTGAAGCCGAACGCTATGAATCCCTTCTCCATTGAAGATGGGTGGACGAGGTTTGTTGATAAGAGATGCCATAAAAGAAATCATTGGAATGACTGACCTATCCACACATAATGTCCTCCTCCCCTTGATATCTTTAGAGCCATCCTGCCGCGATATGATGAAGAATTTCAACTCATGCTGAAGGATCTACATCGGCCTCTTGAGAGAGATAGGCTAGAGTCTATAGCTCAGGACAAAATAGAAAATATCTCTGTTGTTTATTTGTGGGAATGTAGTTATTATTGCCATCATCCTCAAAAATATCCCCACAAATCTCTTCAAATTTTTGTTGAGTTATGGTACTCCTAAAACATATGTTTGCAAGGAATGTTACAACATGCATAAAATTTCCATTAGAAAACAAAGAAATGTTTCAAAACAGAGACATAAAATCACTGTGATTTATTTACAAAATGTCCAACAAGTATGACATTGTTCAACAGTTGGTTTCTTTCCATATCATGGTTATTTCCTCCTTATATTTTCAACCCATCTAGGTTTGAGTGGTAGAAAACTGTGCAGGACTTTGATGATTGGACCACCTGGCTTCTCTACAAAGGTGGTGTTGGAGTGAAAGCAGAAGAGAGCTGGGAAACTTGGTCGGATGAGGAGCAAGTACACATTCACACATTGAGGGGAAGAATTTTTGAGACAACCCTTAGCTTATGGGTTTTTATCTTTTAGTATGGCATTGTGTACAAGATGCATGCTACTGGAAGATAAACTAATCCATTGGTGTATGGTTTATCTTGGCTTATACTGGTTGTTATCATTTTGATTTTCTAGGTATTCACATTAAGCAAAAAGATATATATGAACTTTTAGTTAATGATGTGATTTATTCAGGGGGCTACATTTATTGCAGTAGTAATGGGGCTTGTAGTCATAGTTGCTATACCATCGTTGTCAGGATGATATTTTCTATGCTTGGTTTTCTTTCTCCTTCCAACCGTGGTAGATTAATGACAACTATGGTTCTATTGTGGATGTTCATGGGTTTGTTCACTGGATACTCTTCTACTCGGCTATATAAGATGTTCAAGAGCTCAGAAACACACTAAAGACTACTTTCATGTTTCCTAGAATTGTTTTCTGCATTCTCTTTGTATTAAATGCATTGATCTGGGATACTTTGGCTACAAGAAACCTGAAAACCTGTAATTGAAGATCCAGTGAAAACAAGAAACACTCCGAGGAAAATTCCAGAACAGGCATGAGATCATGATTGTTCTCTGCTACTTCTAGATATGCATTGAAGATTATCACTGGTGGTGGAGAGAATATCTGACTTAAGGCTCTTCAACACTCTACTTGTTTCTATAAGCAATATTTTACCTCCTCACGAAACAAGAGACTTTAGTTTGCATGATTGTCATTCTGCCAAGGTTAAATAGTCTTCAGGTTGTCAGAGTACCAAACTATCCTTCCATTGTTGTCTCAGAACTGATTGGATGTAATATTTATTTTATATTATTTTATATTAATATTTTTCTTGTGATTAGAGTTGGCTAATAATATTATACTAAAATATTTGTTAATAATATTATAGTTGATAAGGTTATATTTGATAAAATTATAATATTATAGTTGATAAGGTTATAAGGTTATAATTTTTGTTATAATTCACTAAATAATATTATTAATAATACAAAAAATATAATATTATAATTTATAGTTGATAGTATTATAATATAAGCATATAGGAGTTTCCGCAGTGTAAGATATTAGATATTATTTTTGGGATTATGTTGGATTGTGACATTCCTTAATAGTTATTTATAATTGCAATATTGATCTTGTTGTGTTAATGACTATGTCACATTGTGACATTCATCAAGACGTCTCAATGTTACATAACCATTGAGAACATCAGAATCAAACATATCCATATTATATAGTAAGCCAAAATGAATGTTTCAATTGGACATAACAATTGAAGAATATCACAACCCAAGAAAACTCTTTATGAACATTGCAATGCAACGAAACTGTTAATAAATGTCACATGCGAAAAAACCCTTAATGAACATCGCAATGCGACATGAGATTTCATGGATTCCGCAATATTACATAGATATTAACATGGAAGGATGAATATATCAATCTAAAATAACCATTAAACAACACAACAATTTCGCATTATGCTTGACTAAATAATATTATACTAAATTAATAATGTAAAATTATAATATTATAGTTGATGGTATTATAATTTTCTAATATTATATTTGATAGGGTTATGTGTAACAACCCCATGGTTATGACAACAATGCGACAATACAATAGGTAATTTTATTTATTTTTGCATTGGGAACTACACACCACAATTAATAGCGACAATGTTGAAACATCATCCAAAGATCATCAAGGCGCCGTAGCATTTTAATAACCAACACACGTAACTTAAAATTCCAAGGCGTGAGAGAATTAAATCCTAAGTCAATCATATAAGGACATGATAGAAGGCGCAATGAAATAATTTTTACTTTATTTCTAGGCGCAAAGGAAACATTTATTTTAATCCGGACATGCGCTTAGCCCAATGAAAAAATCAACGTTGAAACTATAATTATTCCACGGTGCACCCGTGATCCCATTACCAGATAATATAATTAATCGTCAATATTGCGCAAAGGTAAAACCATCCAATATTTCATGGCGCAACAAGCTACCTACTCGCCGATCTTACATCAAGATTAATTACATACATATCAAATCAACATTTTATTCTCGACGCATTAAATTATATGCATTAATTCAATGACGCACTCAACTTTACACATGATAAGACTAGATGATCAACTACACCTAAAGAAGGAAAATCCACAAGAGCTAGAATGCAGTAGTGAACTAATTACATAATCGATCAATATTAAGTCAAGGTGCAAGAATATAACAATTCTAAATCAAGCACACATATACATTCATTCTAAGGTCGCAGGTATAAACAACTTATCATTCATCAATCAATAATTAATCATTTCACAAGTTTAAATAAGTTCTGAATCAATCCAGCAACATTGATATTTAGGGGCGCAAGAAAATCTAGATATTAAACCATCAACATGGACAATTTAAAGGTGTTAGAAAAAAAAGTTAAATCAACACAAGGAAAACCTCCATAGCACGAGTGGTCCTATGTCTAAACAACCACTCCTTACATCTAGTTGTCATGCGCGCAAGAGGTTTAACATTTACACATCACACATATATTAAAATTAGTGTGCGCAATGGTTCTAGTTATTTTAACTAGCCATTCATCTACGTTGACGGGTCATTGCGCAAGAGACACTACCTTGTTCTACCTTCCTACTAGAGAATCTAATAATTGAGTAATGTTCCCCTTGGGTCAACTTCCTAGATAAATGCCACTTTTGGTTAATAATAGAACAATCGATTAGATGGAATAAATTATTCAATAATTCATGGTTACATCAACAATTTCATTCTCCCCTTTTTTTTTTAATCCATTGAATAAGAGAGGCTCAACATAACTCAAAAATTGTTAAGGAATATAGGGATATCATCATTTCCTTTATCCTAAAATGGAGTACAAGGTTAATATAGCTATCGAATAGATAAAAAGGAAAGGTAGCAAGGATTGTCAATTGAGGACAATACACATACTCTAGCCAAAATGAGACACTGAGATCGGTCATTACCACTGATTATATATATATATATATATATATAAAATTCTTAAATTCATGGCACTAACAATAACCGGATACCCTTCAAAGGAGTTTCATATTCATAAAAGGAAACCATGGAAAGTGATACACATACCTCAATTTGAAGATTCATTATCAAATCAGGATTAGCTTTTATATATAATATATACATTCGAGGTAAAACAAGAATCAAGATCCTTACATTATCCATTAATAATATTGTTTATATTTTAGAGACTGGCTAAGGAGATCGTCGAGCAAGATCAGTCGAAAATTGTTGAGGAAGGAAACGATAAAAACGTCGAGCGTTAAGGAAATTAGCGGAGGGAAGACCGGCTAAGGGAAACAACCCGAGTGTCATCAATTCGCAGAGAGATGGCCAACAGAACCGTTGAGGGTATCATCACAGAGTTAGCAGAAAAAGCATGCCCCAGAGACCTCCTTAAGGAAATTCTCCGGATTATGCTAATAAAATCGCAGACGTACAGAGGCAATCGCCGGGTTGCTGTGTGGTAAGTAATAAAGGTCTGAGAAAATTTTCTGAGCATGGAACCTTAATTCGGAGTCTAATACAAGTGTCACAGTGTAGACTGTGCAAGAAACAGGGCACCATTATAATCCCGAATGGGTAGAAGCACGAGTATGATGGAGACTGTGCATCAATTCCGAGCACACGTAGGTAGGTCGGAGGGTGTTAAAAATGAGTGTGAGTTAGGGGATAGTGCATCAATTTCTGAGCGTAGAATCCACCACCAAAATCTTGTTGAAGTAAAGCGAATCGCTGGGCACTGAGTAAACAGTTGCAGAGATAAAAAAAAAGGGGTTGAATAGATGTGAGCGAAAACACAGAGATCAGAGTCATTCCTTTCCCTTGGGAAAGGGTTGAGATGAAAATGAAGAGGTACTTGGTTCTTTGCAAGGAAACGTAATGTGAAAAGTAAGCATTGAGTGGAGTATACACCAACCCAACCGATTGCCATAGAAGACTAAGTTCTGTAGCTTGAAGGAGACAAACAGTGTGGCAATTCCATTGACATAGAAGAGAGAAATGACAACCACTACCCATCCATTCACAACCTGCAAGCCCAACGCAGAGGTCCTGGAAGGTGGACGCGGGGGTTTAAATCACTCAACAAAACCACAGAAGGACGCATCCATCGCAGAGTTGATAAGCCATTCCCCCGGGGTTTAACTCACTCAACACTTCACATAGGAGCTTGCCAATAACAAATATTGGGAGGTTAAAACACAGGGTTAATCTACCCAAACATTCACAGAGAAAATCGAAGTTAAAAAAAAATGCCAGTGGCTCGTGGGGTTAGGCAAAGGTATACACCAATGCGCAAGGGTTTTCTAAGAAAACACAGGGTTTGCAAGAGATTGACCCAAGTAGGATCTGCTTGACCAGGAAAAATCATGCTTAGGCGTAGAGATGAATGAAGGTTGCCAAGTTTAGAAAATCCACATAAAAGTTGTAGAGGGTACATCTGAATGGAAACGCTGAAGTTAAGAAAAGTTTGTGTTTAACCCAAAATAAATCAGAAATTAACACCAAATTTCATAACCTTTTCGACGAGATTAAACACAAATAAAACAAAAATTAACAACTAATTGCACAAAAAAAAATTGACGAGATTAACACAAAATAAATCAGAAATTAACACCAAATTTCACAACCTTTTTGACAAGATTAAACACAGAATAAAATAGAATTTAAAATCAATTAAAAGTAAGTAATCAAAGGCGGATAATATGAAGTGGTTGTCTTGTGCTTGCGCTCCATCCAACTCCTTCTTGCTAACCGTCGAGACCTCACCGGTACCTCCCAACCAACCTTAGGGGTACTCTTCTTCCCCCCAAGCCCCTGATAAACAAAGGGGCTGCACACACAAACTAGAGGAAGATATCTCCCAGTTCACCTCTCAAGGTTGAGCTACCGCTCTCTATCTGAGCTGGTATCCCAACTCCCACAAGAAAAATCAGTGAAGAGAAAAATCATGCAGCATAACCTTATGAATATCGGCTGCGTCCGTTCCTCTCCTTTGTCATCTCTTTTATAGTTTTCTTCTTAGTGACCTTTACATTTGCACATTAAATTAGATTTATTAAATATTTATTAGGAAATATTCCCCCCGTACACTTGTCACCCAATCCCTTAGTTGCACCATAAATTTATTTATTTAATTAATTAAATTAAATTTCCAATTTCGCGTTAATGGCTATGTCACGTTACGACATTCATCAAGACGTCTCAATGTCACATAAACATTTAAAACATCATAATCAAACATATCCATATTATATAGTAAGCCAAAATGAATGTTTCAATTGGACATAACAATTGAAGAATATCACAACCCAACAAAACCCTTGATGAACATTGCAATGCAACGAAACCCTTAGTAAATGTCACATGTGACAAAACCTTTAATGAACATCACAATGTGACATGAGATTTGATGGATTCCGCAATGTTACATAGCTATTAACATGGAAAGATGAATATCTCAATCCAAAATAACCATTAAACAACACAACAATTTCACATTATGCTTGGCTAAATAATATTATACTAAATTAATAATGTAAATTTATAATATTATAATATTGTAGTTGATAATATTATAATTTTTTAATATTATATTTCATAGGGTTATGTGTAACGACCCCATCGTTACAACAACAATGTGACAATACAATAGGTATTTTTTTTTTTGCGTTGGGAACTATACACCACAATTAATAGCAACAATGCTGACACATCATCCAAAGATCATCAAGGTGCTGTAGCATTTTAATAACCAACACATATTAGTTAAAATTCCAAGGCGTAAAAGAATTAAATCCTAAATCAATCATATAAGGACATAATAGAGGGTGCAATGAAACAATTTTTACTTTATTTCCAGGCACAAGGGAAACATCTATTTTAATCCAGACGTGCGCTTGACCCAATGAATAAATCAACATTGAAACTATAATTATTCCATAGTGCACGCATGATCCCATTACTAGATAACATAATTATCATCAACGTTGCACAAAGGTAAAACAATCCAATATTTCATTGCGCAACAAGCTACGTACTCGACGATCTTACATTAGGATTAATTACATACACATCATATCAAAATTTTATTCAGGACTCATTAAATTACATGAATTAATTCAATGGCACACTCAACTTTACACACAATAAGACTAGATGATCAACTACACCTAAGGAAGGAGAATCCACAAGAGCTAGAATGTAGTAGTGAACTAATTACATAGTCAATCAACATTAAGTCAAGGTGTAAGAATATAAAAATTCTAAATCAAGCACACATCTACATCATTATAAGGTCGCAGGTACAAACCCCTTATCATTCACCAATTAGTAATTAATCATTTCGCAAGTTTAAATAAATTCTGAATCAATCCAATAACATTGATATTTAGGGGCACAAAGAAATCTAGATATTAAACCATCAACATGGACAATTTAAAGGAGTTAGAAAATAAGTTAAATAAACACAAGGACAAGTTCCATAGCACGAGTGGTCCTATGAACAATCACTCACATCTAGTTGTCATGAGCACAAGAGGTTTAACATATACACATCACACACATATTAAAATTAGTGTGCACAATGGTTCTAGTTATTTTAACTAGCCATTCATCGACGTTGATGGGTCATTGCGCAAGAGACGCTTCCCCGTTCTACCTTCCTACTAGAGAATATAATAATTGAATAATGTTCCCCTTGGGTCAACTTCCTATCTAAATACCTCTTTTGGTGAATAATACAACAACCAATTAGATGGAATAAATTATTCAATAATTCATGGTTACATCAACAATTTCATTCTTGGGTTAAATCATGAAGATGGGTGTCTATTTTGCTTGTTTTATGAGAAAAAAATATATATTTTCACAAGTTCTTCAACTTCCAGAATACAAAAGTTTTATTTATTTATTTAGAATTTCACTTTATAGTAAAAATAAAACTTTTGAAGAATTTTGTTAGCTTTCCAATGACTATTTTTCAAATTTGTTTTATTAATATTTGATATGTCAATTTGACAATTGTTTAACATTATGTTCCTTAAACATGAAAGGAATGATAATGAGTTATTGTTTCCCCCAACAATGTATCTATTATTAAAATTTTGTTTTTAATAAATGAAATATACTGCAACAGTCTACAGAGACTCTATTTTATTATGACTATAATTTTGAATGTAATGGATGAATATTATAATTTCTAGATTTTTTTGAACTTGAACAAGCTGAAAATGTTGAAGATTTTAAACACATGTTTTCCCACACCTTGTATCTATCTTAACTTTTACTTAAAAGTAAAATCTAAAAATACCCTTTTGAAAAGAACAGTTTAAGGATTATGAATATAATTTTTTCTAATTTTTTAACTTTGTATTTTTAGAGATAAGGATATTTCATTTCACTGAATCATAATGTCAGTTGAAAATAATATGCAGTAATATTTTAAAAAAATTAAATAACATTAGATAAAAATAATGAAAATGAAAACAATTTATAGGAATTGAAAGTAGATTCAATTTTGAAAATGCTGGTGTCATTTTATGAAACTAAATTCCGATTATTTGCAAGAGTATGCAACCTCCAAAGTTCAAGTAAGCTAGAGGGAATTCTCTGGTTCCTGCAAACAATTTCATTCGCTAGTTTTCGGCCTAAAGAATCTTTCGGTCGAAAAACAATTATTTTGGTTGTGTAACGACCCCAATCGTTATGACAACATAAAACACATAACAAGTGCATTTTTTTTTAAAGGAAAGTAATAGCGACAACATAATCAATCAACACAACTTGACGACGAACACACCACACACAATTCAAGCAACATACAACATAACGACCTAGCATACTAGCACATTGTGCAGCTAGATGCAACATATGAAAATCAATCAGAAAAAAATAAAAATGACTGCCCGCCCGTCCTACCCTGCAAGGTTACAACCTCTAGGACACATAATCAACGCTTAAGCCTGGGTTCCCATCGATTTTGACCAGTTAAGGTCTCAAGGTTGGCGACTGTTTTGAGGAACAAGGAGGTGTCTACAACCCTTCCAACACATCAAGTCCAAGCTGACTAAGCTAAAAGACAATATCAGGATCAATTAGACGCAACAAACATCAAGTGACACATGTAACTAGAACCTTCATGGCGAGTGAGGAACAAATCACAATCAAGTGTTACAATACAATTTACAAACATCAATTTCAATAATTAACATCATCATCAACGGGGAAAGCATGGACCAATAAGGGTTATCATATGCACTCATCGATCAATGCTTTTCCCGAAATATAAAATATAACAATGCTCTTATTAAAATACAATAATTCTTAACTAAAATATAAAAATCCTTAACTTACATATAACCATGCCTTTCTTAAAATATCACAATGCTTAACTTAAACTATAACAAAACTTTTCTTAAATTATAAGATGTAATAATGCCTTTACCAAAAATATAAAATATAACAATGCTTCTCTTTAAAATATAACAATTATAAATTTTACTGCCATTACCTTGCACTGCTATAAATTCACTTGTCATTGTTAAGAACAATATAAATTATACTGTCATTATGGTGTTGTTCTAAAACAATCAACTGAAAACAATTACGAATTAACTAAATCACAACATCGCTACCAACACTATCCACTGCAATTTAACTTAAATTGCAAATTAACTAAATATTTAAGAAATTAACTAAATATTTAAGTAATTACATATCACTGCGAGCACAAACCACTTCAATTTAACATAACTCACAAATTAACTAAACATTTAACGAAATTACATATCACTTCTAGCACTAACCATTAAACATTTAAAATCTCTGCATGCTCATTAAAATCTTGGTGTAGTTATTTAATTTAGTGTGTATTATGTAAAATATCTTGTAATTATTAAAGGATATTAAAGAGCTAGACTTATTAACCAAAGATTCTTGGAATTGGAATAGTTACATTTACCATCTGTCAGAGTTGAGATTCGCAAAACAAAGGAAATTTTTAAATAATTAAATTGTGGATTTAGAATTATTAAATGGCCAAATATCAGTAATTTCACTTCCGTCTTGACATCTCTGATAGTAATTCGTTGCATTTCCTCCTAAAACACCACGCTGATAAAACTCTCTTTAACTCAAAACAGGGCAACTACCAAACTAATAGTGCCACACATCGTTGTACAGTTCACGCGATTTTTTTCTGTGTGGCTAAATTCTGGAGCGTAAAAGTATACAGGAAATCACTTAATGTACAGTTCTATTTTTAGAGAATAATCAATATTTGCCAAAGTGATTCTTTTTTTTTAAACATACAATTTTAAAATAATGAAACATCCATATCTCCTAGGTTTTGGCATTTGGCAGTTTTTTATTTTCACTATGTAAGGATCATATAAAGTTTATAAAAACTGTATACATCAAATATCACTCGAGTAACTTCATAATTTTATATACATTGAAACATAAGGACCACTAGCAGAAAGCACCACTACAGGGCCCACCTCGAGCTCTATGAGTTAATATTGAGGGGAGGGGAGTGGATGTGAAACTACCACTGATAGGAACACTTAATAATGGACTGGTGAGGCATATGATAATCACTAGAACTAGGTATCCTAGATCTTCTCCATTTCCCAAGTGGAGTCTCATTTGTTCATTTGGTTCTTAAGGTTCTTTCTCGAATGGGAAAGGATCGTCCCTCTGTGCATCACCCCTCTCAGATTTGACGTCTATGAAATGAAATGAATGAATAGGGGTCAAAGAAGTTGAAGTCATCCTGCCTATCAAACTTCATGAAATGAAAATTGTTAGTAATAAATGCCCAATATCGACCCCCAAAAGTATGCAGAGGACACATCACATTATATACGTTGATTCACTTTTTGTGAACTTCTGATTTCATCAAATTTAAAATGCCCGATTTCTTAGATCTCAATCTCTTATCTCTATACCTACACAACCTTAGCACCAATAGAACCATCACAACCTACCTCCGCGGGGGGGGGGGCATGGCACTTTCTCACATAGAGAGAGACCACAAATACACCACCCTGGGCATTATTCAGTGAACCCGTGATTCCAACCAATAATCAATTGACTAAGTACTTGATTGAGTTTTGATTTATTAGAACTTTATGGCTTGAGGGAGCGAATAAACCATCAATAGTGAGCACACCCACACTGTTAAACTTAATAGGTTCACCCGTTCCACAATGCACACACCCGCTATTAACCTCAAGCCTGCAGTTCACAATTATCAATATATATGTGTGTG
>CBVK0100338210.1:0-13624 GCA_900067695.1 Picea abies
TCACTTCAGGAAAATCTCAACCAGGTTCAAAATTTTCATAGGATTGATGCTAAATGAATCAGTATCACTTCAAGAAAAGTACCCAATATACAATCTCTCTACTATGCTTAGTTAAGCTTTGGAGGGGTCTCTCCTCGACTCGCATTTGCACGACCTCATATTTATCTCATGTGTTAGAGGAGTCTCCCAACTATACTTATACAAAAGTTGAATTTAAACTCTCCCTAACTCAGACTCCTACGTTTGTTTTATGGCCTTGGAGAAATTAACTCTCCAACCTAAACCAAGGCCCTAGCCTATACTAGTTTGTTGACCCTACAAAATGAAGATTTCTAATAAATTTTATTTAACGTTCATTTTATGGGGATTTTAGTTACTCAAAGAGGTATCGATGAAACTTAGATGATGTTTTGACACACCTAAAGAGAAAAAACACTTTAAGACACAAAGAAAAATGTAGTTTCTTCAATGAAAATGAGAAGTGCTAACAACGCTTCAGATAAACAAACTCTTTTATTTTATACTTTTAAAAATGAAAGAATATATTTTTTCTTATATGTGATATTTTGAATCACTTTGCAATGCAACCTAAAACACTCTTTGAAACCAATGCAAAACAAAAATGAAAAAACTTTGTAAAGAGGGTTTATTTTCTTTTATGGAAGGTTGTTGTAACCAAAATCAACAACTATCAAAACAAAATAAAATGTCTAAAGACTCGAGGGCTAGTAAGAAAGCTCATTTCTTGAAAATTTCAAAGGAAAGGGATCAAGAGAAAGGATACCTAACAATCAAGTTTTTTTTTTTCTTTTTTGTTACTAAAAGAAATGAAATGCAAATGAGAATGCATTTTTTCTTTTTCTTTTATGATCAAAGGGAAGGAGGTAAAGAAGCAGAAAGAAAATAATCAAGAGATACATAAGCACAACAATCAAACTGGAAACTAACCCTAGCAATTCAAAACTAACCTTTCGACCAACCTAAAGAACCTTATAAACAAAATACAAAACTAACCAAAAGAAAGATCTTTCAAATGATTTAAGAGTTTTCGGAGACTCAACAGATCAAACAAAGGAAAAAACCAACCCAATCGGCCCAGATTGTCCTGAAAAACCAAACCAAATCCTCCAAAACTAAGAGAAAGGTTGAAAATTCAAATCCTTGCACAAATCTCCTTGCACAAATCCACGACTGTGTACACTAGGACTCACAGACATCCGCGGGTCATACATAGGAAAATTGTGGATATTCGCGACTCATACATGGGCAAAGTGTGAATGAACCAATAAAAAATTGAAACATAAAAGAGCCAATACAGAGGGAGGCTTCTAAAAAATTTGGACAAAGTTTCTAGATGGGGAATGCTTTGAAAATAAATTCTAGAAAACATTAAAAGGTATAGGAATCAAGGACAACAAAAGACACCATAATACTGACCCAAACTAGGAGAAGAGATCTCAAGTACGGTCTCCAATTCTGTTACGATATTTTTCCCTTGTGACCTTGGGTCATATCACAGCAGAACAAGACCATATATAAAAGACAGAACCATACCCTCACACACATAAATTCTATGAGAATAATAAATACTTTGAGAGAGAGAGAGAGGCTTCAGACCTTGTATCCTATGTATGATATTGATCCTCGCTCTCCACCTTCGATGTTGCTCTTGATCTTTATTGGTATAAACCTACAAAAGAAGACCAAATCTATTTTTTCAACAAGGTAGTTATAGACTCAAATCATACATATAACGTGCAAATATTCAAGTATATGAAGAAAACTAGCATATATCAACAGATTGAAATCAATTTACACATGTATGGAGGAAAGATAACTCTTTTATTGAAAATGGTGAAAATGAGTGGTTGCAACCTGACTCGAACCGTTGACACTACCTCGAAGTCAACCGCCCAAGTTCTTACATTGGTCCTTCAAGCATCTAGTCAGCACGATGGCCCTTCTTCGGATGACCCAAAAGGGATAGGAACACACCCTATGGTCATATAAAGGAGAAGAAGCAGTACTTGAAAGAAATTTACAGAACAAGGGAAAGCTACTCAGAGGATGAAAGGAGATAGGGAAGCTTGCAAATTCAACATCATAACTTTGCACCTAGGTTGTCCTCCTCATCTATGCCCTCAAAGTTTCCTTTATACCATCCTCAAGGGGTTGAGGTGGTTGCATTCCGTTGTTTTTAAACTTAGGGAGTTCAAGAATGAGGCCAACCAAAAAACCCGCCCGAAAATGAGGATTATTTTATGTTTTCACATTTTTTTAGGGCATCTACGAGTTGCACACTAGAAAAGCGCGAACATTCATGGTTTGCAGACTAATGACCCACGTATGGCAATAAAATGGTTATTTTTTAGATGAGTCTGGTACATGAGGATGGGATTTAGATCTACAAGCTAGGGAAAAGGATTAATCCATCTCACAAATGCAAATTAATGATGTGGAAAATTGTGGTATAACAAAGAGTACTTCTTTAGATTCCATCTTGTGTGTATTTCCACCCATGCTCCATTTCCATGTGTCACGCCTCCCTCGCGCCATCAGAGATGTGTATAAGAGACAGTCCATGTGTCGTTCACCATGGTTCATAAACCCATAAAACACCCATTCATTCTCGTTAGAGAATCCAAGCAACACTAAGCTATGATACCACATGTTAAAAACTAAGAGACAAATATTAGATACAACACAAAATCCATGCAGATAGAAATACCAACAAGCACATAAAGTCAATGTTTACCCTGGAAACCCTTAATAGGGAAAACCAAAAATCAAGATATATATCTTTATTGACCTTATCCAAGCTGGCCAAACACTAGACCACTTGAAGTATTTTACAATGAAGTTGTTCAAGCCTTTAAATAGGATTCATCACATATAATCCCATGGGAAAATACCATGGGTTACCCAATACCATGGGCCTATAAACCACTAGCGGTAAATCAATCATTAACCATATCAAGGTTATCTTATCTACTCTATGACGAAGTCAAGATTAATCCAATGTGATCTTCTTTGTCAGGGAAAAAGATTTAAAATTATGTTTGATACTTATGGGATTTGGTCAAACTGCAAGGATATTGGTAGGATGGGCAAGTGGGAGATTATGGCTCATGTTGGAGAAGGTTATTATAAGTTGTGAAGCAGTGGTCAAACGAATGCTTCTCCTGGGGGCATTGAATTAATACTCACATCGATATGGTTTAGTCCTTCTATTAAGGTAATCCTTTTATTTTTACTCTAGGTGTTTCCCTTCCTAGGTCTTCTCTTGGCCCTTCGTTATGCATGTAACACCCCTGTTTACCCCAGTCTATAAATATATTTATTATCATGACCAAACTATAAACAGGTCTATTATGTGACCATTGATGATGAACCTTTGATGAATTTGTAATGTGCATGATGATTTTTAATGTGATAGAGAAATGTTGAACTATTGTTGAAGGGATGGCCTTCATAGGTTACAATGTCACGAGAGGACTGGTGCAAGAGGAGAGAAATTACTGGTTGAAAAGACCCTATGAGGTAGTACCCTACCCAATTAAACACATTATAGACCCCGAACTATCCTCAACACATAAATTTTATTACCAGTCGAGCTAGTAGCTGGGTAGTCTTCTCGATAATTAAGGAAGGATGGGCAGAGTACCATCGGGAAACTTTCAACATGGCCCACGAGGTCTTTGGGAAGACTAGACAAAAAGAAGATGGGAAAAGGAGGCCTAAATGTTGGAGGACGAGCTATTTGGGAGAAAAGAGAAAACACAAAGGTAGTAGAAGCTCCCAGAAAAACTTGCAGAATACCAGAAATCTTCTTGTGGCATCGTACCCTAGCTTGGGCATGGCTGGATGTAGTAGTGCAAAGCATAGCCTTGCCTACATTTGGGTGGAGAGTGGATCACCCTTCAGTAGTATCCATCATATCTCAAATATGTAGATAAGTAACTTGTTTTCTTCTGTGTATTGAATTGAATGTATGTATGGTTGGATGGTCAATATGATGATTTTGGATATTAATACCTAACTTGTGAGCTTGTTTGTGCATTTTCTGGTAATGGTATTGTGTTTGCATAGAATATATCTACATGAGAAGTCTTGTATCTGATATTTTGAGCAGTCCCTATATTTAGTGAAATAACTGCAAGTATATGTCTGTGAAAATATTGTGAAATTGGTAAATGTGGAAAGGATACGAGCATATATAGTCATTTGAATAGGTAAATAACCCAAATCTTAGTTATAATCTAAGTGGAGAGACATCCATGTTTATTGTATGTACTATTGTATTCCTTCTCATATAACTTTATATGTGTGTGGGTGTGTGTGTTTACTTGTGCATCGCAGTGTTGAGACCCTGGGTAAACGAGGGTGTGCTTTGGACCCAACCAAGGGCTCTCGAAAACTCAGAAGTCATAAAGAGGATGAGAGGAAACCTTCATAAAATCAACTAAGTTCTGACTTGGGTTGTTAAGCTAGAGGAAGAACCCAAATTCACCTCAGAGGATCGTGACCATTGATTTGGCATGACGGTTAAATCTAGGCCCTTTATCGAAGAAGGTGTGTTGGAGATAGAAAAAAGAGTATTCCTTGATACCTTGAGTTCAGAGCAACGGACTGCCTGAACCTTTCGAACATCAAATGGATGGTATCAAAAAGTAATATTCCTTGATACCATAAGTCTGAAGCAGTTAAATTTCATGAACCTTTCAAATTTCGAATGGATGATATCGAAAAGGAATATTCCTTAACACCCTTAGTTCATAGCAGTGAAACTTCCTAAACCTTTTGAATGTCGAATGGACGGTATCGAAAAGGAATATTCCTTGATACCCTGAGTTCGGAGCAGTAAAACTGCTTGAACCTTTCGAATGTTGAATGGATGGTAGCGAAAAGGAATATTCCTCAATACCCTGAGTTCGGAGTAGTGAAACTGCCTAAACCTTTGGAACACCGAATAGACGATATCGAAAGGGAATATTCTTCGATGTCATATCTTTTAGAGGAAAAATATGAGTGAACTGAAAGAAATAATCCTAAGGAAGATCTGGACAATAGATCAGAATCAAATCCAGGTCTGATCCTAGCCATCCATCACAGGATTATATTCAGAGTAAGATTCGGACCCGAAGTAGATGTACTTCGAAAGAAAGAGTCTGAAGGAAAATCTGGACCGTGATCAAAATCAAATCTAGGTCTGATCCTAGATGTTCATTGCAACATTCTATTCAGAGTAAGATTCTAACCTGGAGGAGATGTACTCCAAAGAAGGGACTCTGAAGGTAGATTTGGACCGTTGATCGGCGCCAGAGTAAGATTAAACCTTAGCTGTCGATTTTTCATCGAGGCATAATAGGTTAATTGGCGGGCAAAAGTAAGGGGAATGTTTTCACCCCAACCAATGTGATTGGGACACGTGTCAACACTTGGAATATTGATACAAATAAACTTTGATGATGTGTACACCAACCTCGACCCACGTGTCACGACATGGGTGGTGCCACATTTCAATTACAAAACGTGCCACGTGTCACGAAGTTTTTCCCCGTATGAGGTAGATTTTCTTGGGAACATGCATGCCACATGTCATGCCAGGTGGCAAGTACACATGGAAACATACGTTTAGGTGGTAGTACATATTTGCCTCAGGTTCCAGGTGGAAAATATCATCTAAGTCCGAAGGTCAGAGATCCCCAGGAATTCAAAGTAGAAACACTCAGAAGGGAGAACTCTGAAAGTTCATCTGGACCATAGATCAGAGGGTAGTGGGGAGTGATCTTAGCCATCGAAAAACGTGGGAACTGTATGGGCAAGGTTAAAGGAAGAATAACGTCACAATGCCAGCATGTCCAAGGAAGGGCATATAGCTGCTTGTGATTGCTTAGAGAAGTACGACATGGATCCTGTCAACACTAAACCTCGAGACAGGTCACAGGATCATAACCTTCAGAGATAAAGGGAACGAGAATATCCCAACCGTTCATAAAAGTCGTCCTTTTTGGAGAGATCAAAATAATTTTCGGAGCACGAATATGAGGGTTCATAGTACAACTTTGAAGAGCTCGGATCATGAATCTGAAAGCTAAATTGGGTCATCGATCGACATACTGGCTAGATGAGATCTCAGTCGTCGATATTGTGGGTCCTAGAAGAAACCTGAGAATAATTGGAAATAGGATGGACGTTTAACTATCACGCAAGAAGAGAACCCTTAATGAATCCTAGTCATTGATTTGGGGAAACAGATAGATCAGGATTCGGTGGACCATATGGAAGATGCCATGACATCGCCACATCAAAGCCATGACTATACCACATTGGATGAAACATAGGCTAGGCATTCATGTGGATTCCATGTGGCAGTGGGGTGTTATTTGGACAATGAGGAGCCAAGAACTTTGGGAGGCCATAACTTTCGATCTAGAGCTCGGTTTTGAGCGTGACGACAGTCGTTGGAAACTTTTGATGAGTAGAAGATGATGGAGCCATCAAAAAGGAAATTCTAAGATGGTTTAAGGGAACAAAATTTTAATACACCATTCCCTTAAAATCTACTTAGGGGTTTGGGTGTGTTACAATGCAGGTGTGGAATCTCGATGGAGCTCTGGGTATCCTAGGACCTTGTTGTGGTTTTCTTTCTTTGTATCTGAGTTGTTTCCCAATTGGGGGTTGTCTTTTAGACCTCATAGTGTGCTACCTATTTTAGGAGTGAGCTCGGATCCCTTCATCACTCCCCTATTTTATTACTACCAAAGTATAGACTCTATCGACAAGTTTATTTACCAAGAGGCAACCCAACTTCAGTTAGGGGTATTTTCTAGTGGTCACAAGCACAGGGGAAACAAAGAATTTATCCCCGAAGGTGTATCCTTCCCATGCCTTAGTTTCATTGAGATTGATATGGAGGAAAACATGGAAAAGGAAATTCTAGAATCCAATATCCAAGGGGATAGGAGGAGAGGTGCAAACAAGCCTCCTCCATCTAAAAGGGTCGCACTCATATCTCATGGCATAGGGGCAGAGAGAGTTGCAGATCAATCTAGGAATATTTATAACCAAGGAATATTTATAACCAAGGAATATTTATAACCAAGGAATATTTACAACAAAGGATGGTGGGGATAGTGAATAGGGCTCGACAGAAAATGGTGCAAACTCCAAAGCACCAAACCAAGAGAGAATTTCAAGAATGGATAAAAGACTCTAGTTTCTCAAGATCTAGAGACACCAAATTATTTAGGGAAATGGATTTTTACTCGCTTGCAAAACTATCATTGCCTTATCTATGGAGGAAAAGGAGGACAAGTATACCAAATATCTAGATAGGATCAGGTGACTGGAAGACAGATTCATTGTCTTATGCAAGGTGTATTTTTGGATTAGCTTCAAGGTGATAGAATGGGATCTATCCAAGGAAGAGGAAACAATGGATGTGGCATGCACTTTTGGATCCCTAGGAACCAGTTCCAATTGGATTAATGTTGAATAAGAACGAGGATATGAATCAAAGTCCAAGGCCAAGGAACACAAAACCCTCAGTGAATTAGGCCCATCCAAGCCACCCCATAATTAGTTATGCCATCCTTCAGTGTTATCTCAAGTTTTACTTGTATGTTTATCTATTTTTGTTTGAGCCTTGTGGGGCCTTATAGATGCCATATATTATAAAATGTACATAATGATGTAATCAAAAATTTTAATGATGTTATATGAATGTTTTCTAAGGTCTGTTTTTCATTTTGGCAAACCTCAGACAACCAAGAATATAACACCTTTTTTATAATGTCAATATAGAAGTAGACTAGTTTACAAAAAAAAAACAAAGATGACTTCTATATGTTTATTGACAGTGATAGTAACATAAGATATCTACATAGATGACTTCCACGTGTTTATTCACATTGATAGTGGCCACATAATATCTCTATATGGATGAATTCCACATGTTTATTCACAATGATAATGGTCCAAGATCTCTACATATGATCTTTAGATGGAACAAATATATGTGAAAACTACATTTCTTCATGATAACCTCAACGAAGAAATTGATATAGAAGACAAAAGGTTTTGAAATAAAATGTGCAAAGGTGTAGTGTCATTATTCCCTTTCGAAGGCCATGTACTATGGAAATGATTTTGATGTTGACTTCGTATTAGTTAGGATTTGATTATGAATTTTTTCCTCGTTCCCAATGTCTTACACTAGCTAAATAAATTCTTTATTTTCCTAAAATATTAAAATTGATTTCTCGTCGGTCTATTGATGGAGACATTAGAAGTCTTATTTTTGGGTGGTGACTGAGCGAAAACAGTCTTGTTAGAAATATAAATTTGCATTTATTACATGTGAGTGCTGCCAAGTCCTTGCATAGGCATCTATGGACTCAAACTTTAATTTATATTTCAATCTACCTTTCCATGTGTCAACAGATGGATAGTGACTTATTCCTACATGATATTCAATGCCTTCAATAGATAGCTAGTTGTTAAATTTAGAGCTTCTATTAAGTTCTTTTCAATTTACTAGACAATAATAGCATAAGCAGGATCACTGAGAGAAAAAAAAAATCACAAGGTACACAACATTTTATCCTGGGAAACCCTCATGGGGGAGAAAACCTAGCAAAAACTTCCTTAATATAGATTTCCAATACAATGCCAATATAAAATACCAAACACAAGAGAATATCCAACACTGAGCAATGTGCCTCTCTCTTCTACTTCCGGCAACTGCGTCTTCCTTCAAAAATTTTCACTAGATGAGTGAATTGAGTGAGTGAATGAATGAAGTGTTGTCCTCTCTTATTTATACTAGTTGGTAGGCACTAGGTATGTGTCTCTTCACCAAGTTAGGCTGAATTATTCACTTAGTGGATAAAAACACTTTAATTATCCCTGGGGACCGACTTCTGAATTAGCATGATATAATTAGGGTTTGACCAATCCATAAAAGGGGATTTGGTCATATATAAGTCTCGACATGATCAATCCACAAAAGGGGATTGATCTATAAGAAAATGACTCAATAATAAATAGAATATTCTTCGCAGTTACAATATTTCAACACTCCCCTTAACAAGAAGGTATTCTACAACACAACATCATTAGGAGAGAGAGAGGGAAACAGCATCATCATCTTTTTGAACACTGACTAGCATATCTATATATCATCATATGTTTTTCTCATCATTGACAACATCATCATTCACAACATGGAGTTGAAGCATCATCATCATTTGCATCAACATCAATTAGTACAATACTAATATAACATCATCAATCAGTACAAGACTGATACAACATCATCAACATCTTCAACATGAAGCTGAAGTAGTAACATCATCATCATCTTCAGCATGAAGTTGAAGTGGAAACATCATCATTATCTTCAACATGAAGCTGAAGTAGCAACATCATCATCGTCATCTTCAGCATGAAGTTGAAGTAGCAACATCACCATCATGAGGCTGGTACACCAACATCAACAACACAAGGCTGGTACAACATCATCAACAACACGAGGCTGGTACGACAACATCAACAACACGAGGGTGGTACAACATCATCAACAACAAGAGGTTGGTACATCAACATAAACAACACAAGGTTGGGACAACAACATCATCAGCACGAGGTTGAGATAACAACATCATCAACATGAGGTTGAAATAACAACATCATCAACGCGAGGTTGAGATAACAACATCATCAACACAAGTTTGAGATAACAACATCATCAACATCATCGGCATGAGGTTGAGATAACATCATCAACATCATTAGCACGAGGCTGAGATAACATCATCAACATCATATGGAAACTGAATGAGGCAGGTGCAACAACATTTTGTGGTACTTTGATAGTCTCTAATGAACTTCCCAGGAATAATAAGATTCCCTAGGATATAAAATCCTAGCAGAGCTACCATGTGGTACTCAAACAAACCGTCCTTACCGTACCTTCAGGATCTGCCCAGGAATCATAAGATTCCCTAGGATTATAAAAATCCCAACGGAGCTACCACTACTGACCACAACTGGCATATACATGCACAAGTACTCTGACAAACTGTCCTTACCAGACCTTCGGGATCTATCTAGCACAAGTACTCTGACAAACTGTCCTTACCAGACCTTCGGGATCTATCTAGGGATGATCAGTCCCCTAGGATATAAAATCCTAACTGAGCTACCCGATGTTTGTCAAGATACCATAGTATCATCAACATCACTCCCCCTTTCGAGGGAGGTCCTTTCGGACTATACCAAGATTTTCTCAAAAGTATTTAAACTTTACACAAGGCAGAGGCTTAGTCCACACATCTGCAACCTTCTCATCTGTGCCAACATATTGGAGCTTTACAACTCCTCTCTGCATCATATCATGAATGTAGTGATACCAGATTTCTATGTGTTTCAACTTATCATGGAACACAGGGTTCTCCGTCATCTTTATGCAACTCTGGTTATCGCATAGAATCACGGTGGCTTCCATCGCCAGATAAAATAGACCAATTAACAACCTTTGAAGCCATATGGCTTCACAACTGGTGGAACATACTGCAATGTATTCCGCTTTTGTTGTGTTGAGAGCAATACTAGATTGCTTCATGTTCTGCCATGAAGTCGTGTCTGGCCCCAGACTAAAACAACATCTTGAAGTGCTCTTTCTATCGGAAACACTTCCATCCCAATCAGTATAAACAACCAGACAGAAGTCTTAATATCTAGTATAACATGTACCAAAATCCAATGTACCCTTAAGGTATCTCATCACATGCTTTGTATCTACTAGGTGAACACGTCTGGGCTCTACCATATACTGATGCAAGGTGTTCAGAGAAAAATCATATATTAGGCATGGTATTTGTCAAATACATCAATGAACCAATAATCTATTTGTATAGCTTAGAATCAACCAATTATGATGAAGTGTCAACCAAGAGCTTCAACTTTGTTTCCATGGGTGTGTTCATGGCTTTACATTCCAACATATCAAATCTCTTTAGTATTTCAACTACATACTTCCCTTGGTTAAGGAATATCTTCTCTGGGCTCTGCCAAACTTCAAGACCTAAGAAATATTTTATCAGGCTTAGGTCTTTCATCTCAAATTCTGCAACAAGCTTCCTCTTACAATCTGAGATGAGCTTCTCTTCACCTGTCAAGAATAAGTCATCCATATGTAGTAGGAATATAACTAGTCCATTATCCATAATATTGAATTAAAGATTGGGATCAACTTTACACTTGGTAATGCCCAATCTCAGCAGAAACTATCAATCATGTCATACCAAGCTCTTGGATCTTGCTTCAAATTCCCGACATGAGTCTTCTATCTTCAACTATAAACCAAATTTTCACAGCTCATTGTACCAACCTGGTACACTTGCTCAGCTTCAACTTAGTATGCATAATCATGTGATAGCTCTATGTGCTTTTTGCAAGGAACTATCTATCTCATTGTCTAAGAATATGTATTATACTCTCTTTGCAATTGTTCCTCTAGGATTGGGACTTTGCACCTGCAGCTTCTCTGAAGCTGAGAATCATTGTAGTTGTTGAACTTTGAGAGTAGTTCTTCTACTCTATTACGACAACAACTTCATCTGAAACTAAGAGTGGCTCAATAACTGATACTAAAAATAGCTCTTCTTCTTTCATGGAGGAAATTTTATCTGTTATTTCAGTCATGTCTCCATGGCCCAATTAATGTACTCCACCAACTCCCACTCAATTTTAAATATGGGGATTTATCCCCCTGCATCTCATATTGTATATGAATCATGGTTGTTCTGGTTTTCTTGAAATACTGGAACTATTTCTTCGATTATTGGAGTAAGTGTCTCATCATAGTCTTCTCCCTCTTGCTGGGAGAATCCTCTGGACACAATTCAGTCTTCATATATATTTTATATTGTTATCTACAATATGCTTGATCTGTTAGATCAATCTTGGAAGTCAACATTGACTTCCATTCTATTCTCATGAAAAAATCCATATCCCAGTCTTTCCGACTGACTGACTTCTCTGTCACTGAAACAAGGGAATCTTCCTAGGAGATTTCATGTCTCCTAGATATCTTTGAAGCTACGATCTAGTCTTCTCAATCTTGGCATCTATTTGAAAGTCCTGGAAGATGTATTTTTTTCCCATTTGATCCTCTCTAAGATTAGGCTCACTCTGTTCTCGATTTCTTCCGAGTCTACAAGGATTTCATAGTCTCTGTAGGATATACATGGTGTTGAATACCAAGTCTAAATATGAAAATCCAAGTCAAACTTCAAATGAATTATGCTTCCTGTCAAGGTGGGTTCATTTATCCTTTGAAAAAGTCTACTATGAGTTCTTGTTCTAATTTCCGGTCATCTTTGGAGACTTCTGCTCCTTACAATCAATCTCCATGTGAGATACTTTGGATCTCAAAAAATAGCTTTTTCTTCATCTTCTTTGGTACATGAATGTATATGGTCATGTACATAGTCTGCTTCATGTCTCATCTAATATATTTCCTTCTACAACCTTCACTATATCTTCCTCATGGTTATCACCTGTGACTTGAAACAAGGTCAACAAAACAACAAGCAAGAGTAATACTCTTTTGATAATAATAATAATAAAACAATAGAATGAATAATCGTCACAGTATATCCTTTAGAGCTATCACTTGTGACCTGCCTGAAACAAAGATCAAAATTAAGAAATACAATATGAAATGAGATCAACACTCTTTTAATGTTGTGATCAAACATTCCTCCATGGTAACCTGGAACCAACATAAGAAGTTTCTCCTAGAGGAGATGTTAGTTGTATCTGGTAAATGATTACAATAAGCATTTATCTCAAGCATTTATCTCAATATGCTCACATGCTACCAAGTATAATACTTTTCAAAGACTGCTACCTCAACTATAGTGTTTACTTGTAATGAGGTAGTTATCAAACTTGTCATGTGCAACTTTGAATTTTTAATCAATCAAACCTAGAACCTAGAGTCTTGTCCTCAAGAATGAGTGTGTTGTTTTTCTTCCAAATCTCCTTCACTCAAGATGACAAGTGCTTTCTTCAACCTATCCTATGTAATCTAATCTCATTCTAAAACCTTGAATTTAATTTTGACCAAGGGTTAGTATGATGGTCATAGTTTCAACATACAACCTAGATGTCAAAATAATGTCATAACAAATAGATGCATATCAAAATGATCAAACTTGGGGTGCATTATTCCTCTGAATGGGTTAGATCTTAGATCCTTTTGGATCTATGATTGTCAACAGATCCTTTCTCCTACAAGTACCCTTTTAGAATAACAATACATTTTAACAATATGTAAGTGCATACCTCTGACAATATCTTTCTAGGGTAAGGTGTACTAGGACAATAAAACAACAATCCCAACACTTCACAAAAACTTTCACTACAACTGGTATTGCAGTTGGTGTTGGCACTGCAACTGTTGTTGAAACTGGCATGAAGGAACTGACACTGCAACTACAACTGATAATGCAAATGTAACTATAACAGGTACTGCAACTGCAACTTAGGGTTTTATGAGGAAACCCTAATTTTTTCAACTTTCAAATTTTGGAATTCTGATCTAGGGACTAGA
>CBVK0100338217.1:0-37319 GCA_900067695.1 Picea abies
CTACCGTTAGATCTGTGACCATATAATGAACGGTCCAGATTTACAATGAAATTACAATATACATTTAAAAGGAAATTTTTCCTTCGGGGGCTTCGCCCCCGAACCCCACAGAGGGGGTACCCCCCCTCTGCACTCCCCCGCATGGAAGAGTGTACATACTTCCGGGGTGTAAATACGTAATGGGGTATAAACACGGCTGAAAGCAAGGACCTCTGAATCAGGAAGATAATCAGGCTCCACAACCAACAGATAAAAGGGGGTCTAATGGAAAACCCATGTCATTTTCCTAAGTTAATGTGTTATTACCATCTAATCCTTATTTTAATTATTAGACACTCAATCATTTAGTTCATGTAACAAGTTGGGTGAGCAAGTCAGCTCACATATTTATGACAGCATGGGATGATTACAAGAAATCATGGAGGAAGTTTGATAGTCAAGAAATCATCTTGGGAAAGAGTGAGAGTAAAACAAG
Source organism: Picea abies (assembly GCA_900067695.1). Taxonomy (NCBI): domain Eukaryota; kingdom Viridiplantae; phylum Streptophyta; class Pinopsida; order Pinales; family Pinaceae; genus Picea; species Picea abies. The sequence continues at coordinate 476 of CBVK0100338217.1, forward strand.
CATGGAGTAATAGGAAAAGGAAATTCGAGTAGGAAGGACGACAATTTTTACAATGTTGATTTTTGGATAGTAAGGGAGAGTTGGTTGTTGGAAAAAGAGAATATTCCCTTTTACGTATTGAAATAGCCATGAGAGGGAGAAGTTTTATGTTGGCAATGTAGGTTGTGTGACTGTAATATAGGATGTGTTCCTGTAAGTGAGTTTCTTGTTGAGAAAATTTCTCAAGAGCCTTGAGAAGGTTGTTTTGAGCACTCCTAGAAAAATTGAGAATTCCTAGAGTCCCCAGTGAAGAGATTTCATGTATGAACTTGTATTGAAGCCTTAGAGGGAAGTGGGATAGCATGAGAGATTATGTGGTAGAGAAGGGGATCCCATTATGTGAGTTTTGCAGGTTGAGGGGAAACAGAGTCGGTGAATTGTAACTTTTGTTGGAGTTATAAATCCAGGTATTAGGTTGTGTGAGGATAATGGCTAGACATAAGAGTTGGACCTCCTTTTGGATTCATATCCCTAGCACAAGGGTGGACTTATATTGAGAGGAATGGAATAGAAGATCTTATGGTTGGGAGGAAATTCATTCATATGCATCCAATCGGTGACATTTAATTATAAAGATAAGTGATCTAGTCATTATGTTTAATTATTGTTAAATGTTGTGTTTTATTGTTGCATATTACTCTATAATTTAATGTTTGAACGTTGTTGTGTATGATTTAATAGTTTTCATTCATGAATTTAGAATTATTGACAGTAGCATGAGTTGTATGCCATGTTGTACATATCTAATCATATTAACTTGGTATCAGAGATATGTGTTAATCATTTTTGTAGTAATGTGTCTTGGCAAGGGAGTTGGGTATGTTACAATGTGGTATCAGAAAACAATAAAAACAAAAAATAAATGGTAGTAAAAAGAATCAACTTGGAGGTTGGGTAAGTTACAACATTTATTCTAATGGGGTGGTGCAATTGAAAGGTTGGGATACATGTCTCATTGAAATAGGATTTGTTGGATGAGTGACCACTCTCAGTTTCTTTTATTCACATTTGGTACAAAGCTTACTCCTAATCAGACATAATATAGCAATGTGTCTTTTGAGGGACCTTAAAATCCTACTAACTAGATATTGAAGAGAGGTTATATTTTGGGTGACACCTATTAGGTGAGTACCAAGTAGAAAATCTCCATGACATATAAATATATAGCCTCTCTTTGTGGAATATCCATTGTTTTGTTAGAGTTATTGTTAGGATCCAACACCTTAAAAATGATAAAAATTCAATGAATTACAGTCCACTTCGAGGGGGAAACCTCCTTTTACAATACATCCAATTCATAATACAGTATTGTATGTGATAATATATCCTAAGACTATGTCTCCTTGGTGCGTGTGTGTGTGAGAGAGGCAAAGGCTACCATGAAGGGTTCTAGCCAACATACAATTATAATACCATAAATGTAATAATTCAATATCTAGGGCTTAATAAGGGGTTTCACACATAAAATGGGGATTTTGTTAGGTCTTAACATGCCCCTCCACTTCAAAAAAGTGTTTTCATCAACACTTGACTAATTGCGGGTGTTTTTGCATGAAGAAATCATTTTCCCATGTTGCCTCTTCCATTGGTAGGTTCTTCCATTTGACAAGGTACTCCTCAATTGCTAGATTTCTCAGTTGCTTAATCCTTGTTTTAAGGATTTTTTATGGTTCTAGTATGATTTTCTCTTCTTCATTAATCTATGGTAAAATAGTTTGGACAAGGATCTTGTTGTCAATTACCTTCTTTAATCAAGAAACATGGAAGACTAGATGTACACGTGAAGATGGAAGCAAATCCAATTTGTAAGCCATACTTTCAATCCTTTGAAGCACCTTGTAGGGGCCATAATATTTGGGTTCTAATTTAGTGTCCTTATTTTTTCTCTTGAAGGACATATGTTTATATGGTTGTAGCATCAGAAATACCCAATCCCCTACTTCAAATTCCCTTTCACGTCGATGTTAATATGTTTGTTGTTTCATCATATTTTGTGTCATAATCAAGTTGTCCTTCAATAGTTTGAGAACCTATTGTTGGCTCTATATATGGTCCTCCACTGCTTGAACCTTTGTATTCCCTTTCAAGGGTTATGTAACATATGGATGATGATATCCATAAAGTACCATAAATGGGAACAATTTTTATGAAGTATGGAAGGATGTGTCGTGCCACCATTCCTCGAAAGGAAACCATTTGACCCATTATGTCTATTTATCAGATGCAAAACAACGAAGACATCCTTATAGGAATTTATTCACAATCTAAGTTTTCCCATCGGATTGAGGTGATAAGATGACATGTGAGACAATTGAGTACCTAAACAAGAAAATAATTCAATCCAAAATTTTCCAATGAAAATTGGATCTTTTTCACTTACAATAATCTTGGGGACTCCATGTAGATTTTCAATTGTTTCCATGAATGATGTGGCTACTGTTATTGATTTAAAATGATGAGAAAGAGAGAAAAAATGGCCATACTTTGTCTGTTCATCCACTACTATCACAATGATAGTCTTTCCTTCAAATATGGGTAAACTTGTAATAAAATCCATTGAAACTTATTCCCAATGTTTACTTGGTATAGCTAATGTGTGTAGGAGACATGGCATCTTGATTATTTCTCCCTTATTATATTGGCAGACAAAACATTCCAACACAAAATTTTGAACATCAGTTTTAAGACCTTCCCAAAACAAATCCTTCTTGATCATGTGGTATGTTTTCAATAATATTGAATGTCCTCCTATAGGAGAAGTGTGAAATTACAGAAGGACCTTTTGTTTGAGTTGGGAATTCTTACATAAATATAGGTGATCACAATACCATAGAAAATAATTCTTCCACACAAAATTGTCTAATGAGTTGGGGTTCTCATGTAGTCATTGAATGATCTTGCAAACCTCTTGATCTTACTTCCATCTATCATTTATTCTTCCACCCAATCAGATTGTGGAATAGAAATAGCACATGGTGAACCTTCTATTTCTTCTTCTTTCCTTGAAAGGGAATCTTCCAAAACATTATGTTTTCTTTTTTTGTAGATAATTTCAAACTCATAACCAAGCATATTTGTAACCCATTTTGGTTGCTCTTATAAAGATAATTGTTTATCCAAGAATTACTTCAAACTATCATGATATTATTTTACTTTGAAGAGTCTTCCTATTAGGTAAGGGAGCCATTTCTAAACTACATGTAGTATGTACAACATTTATTTTTCTTGCATTAAAATTGCACCAATTCCATGGCTTGAGGCATCACACTCCACAATAAATGTCTTTGTAAAGTTTGGTGTGGCCAGAATGTGACTAATACACATAGCCTCCTTATGTTTTTCAAAATCTTTGGTTTCTTTTTCGGTCCAAGAAAATGCTTCCATATTTAATAATGTTGTTAGAGGTGCTACTATTTGACCATAATTCTTGACAAACTTATGATAATAACATGTTAACCCTAAGAATCCTCTAAGTTTCTTCAAGGTTTTGGGAATCGTCCATTCCCTCATAGACTTAATTTTGTTAGGGTCCACTTTTACACCTTCATGAGATACAATATGACCCAAATATTCCACTTATTGAACCCCAAAGTCACACTTTTAAGGATTTGAATATAGGTGTTTCTCTTCCAATAGTTGTAATACTCTGTCAACATGTTGTACATGCTCTTCCCAATATTTGTTGTAGATTAGTATGACATCAAAAAACACTAACACAAATTTTCGAAGGAAGTTCTTGAAAATAGAATTCATCGAGATTTGAAATGTTGAAGGTGCATTAGTAAGTCCAAATGGAATAACCAAAAACTCGTAATGAACTTCATCTGTTATAAAAGTTGTTTCAGGAATGTCTTCCTTCCTCATTCTGATTTGATGATATCACGAATGAAGATCCAGCTTAGTACATAATTTTTCTCCATGTAATTCATCAATGAAAGGAATAGGAAACTTATATTTGATGGTAATTTTGTTGAGTTGTCTATAATTTGGACACATACTCCATGACCCATCCCTTTTTGTAACCATCACCACTAGTAAAGAGAAAGAACTTTAGCTAGTTTCAATGATGTCAGCCTCTAGCATTTATTGGATCATGCACTCAATCTCACTCGTCTATGCATATGGATACTTGTAAGGCATAATGTTAGGTGGTACACTTCATAGTTGCAAATGAATAGCATGGTGATGATCTCGAGAAGGTGGAAGACCCTTAGGAATTTCACCAAATACCTTGGAATAATTGTTGATAACTATTTGGAGGTCTAATTGAGTAGAGGATATATATGTTTGAACATCAAGTGAGAATACTTGTGCAACTACACCCTAGTATCCCTTTTTGAGTAATTTTTCATGCTGTTAGATCTTATCACTTTATAGGGTTTCCCTTGGATACCTCTGAGCTAAATTTCCTTTCCATATGAGGAAAATATCATAAAATATCTTGAAAATTAAGGGTCATTGTTCCCAATGATTGTAACCATTGGACCCCTAATACAACATCACCAACCCCCATTTGGATGGAAATCATGGGGATATCTAGAAAATAATCCCCCATGTTGAGCTTAATACTATGGAATTTTCCTGAACAATGTATGGTACCTCCATCTACAATCATTACTTGAAACTCTGGTGTGGGATATACAAAGTAATTGATATCTTTTGCTAAGGTATAATTGATGAAATTATGGGTACTACCAAAATCAATCAATATTGTTACTTTTTTCTTCTTGAGGTATCTTTGTATCTTGAGGGTTTGTAGAGCATTTATGCTAGCCAATGCATGACAATATATTTTTGGATTAGTCTTTTCTATATTTAGATCTTGCGGTGGTTCTGATTATTGATCTTCTTCCTCTTCACGGTCCATGTAGAATAATTTCTTCTCACGACATTTATGCCTCTTACTGTATTTATTGTCACAATTGAAACATGGTCCTTTTAATCTTCTTTCACACATATGTTGAGGAGTCAACCTTGTTGGTTGAGATATGTTTGTCTTATGAACCCCAAAACAATCTTTGATTCTTGTGTATGCTCCAATGGTAGACTTGTGTGTAGTTTATTTTTGGATTTAAGGTGATAAGCCCATTGCATAGCTTCCATAATATTTGTAGGATGTCTTAATAAAATATCGTGTTTAATGTCTTGTTTTAATCCACCCATGTAAGCTTCCAACAAATTTTCATCACTTATGTCATCCACCCTTGTGGCCAAGACCTAAAATTCTGAATTATAATCTTCAATATCACCTAAGTGATTAATTCTTGTCAATTGATAGAAGTAGTCTTGTTCCCACAACTTCCCATATTATGCTTATAAGTCTCTTGTAAATAAACCCCAAGTATAATGATAAAGAGGGGGCTTCCTTTTAACTACCCATTGATACCATTGATAATTTTTTATCTCAAAGTTCAAGGTTTCTATGTGAATCCTTTTCTTATCATCCATAATATTATGCAGTTCAAAATATTGCTCTATTTGGTTCACCCAAGTAAATACCTTTGTCCCATTAAAGTTCTTTAATTCAATCTTGGGAAGGTTGAATTTAGGACCCCCGTCGTAATTAACTCCATTATTAGAGTTAAATCCACTAGAAAATTGCTTATTATCAGCAGGTTGTTCAACCTAAATACTACCCTTATTTTCATTAGTTCCTTGCATTTTGATATCTCTTTTAGGGAGTCTCTTATCTAGAGCCTAGAAGATCATAGAAGAAAAATAATTTTTCAATTCCTTCATGGATTTTTGTATTTCTACTTTATTTTCATCCATCTTATTTTCCATTGCATCCATATTTATTTTCATCTCTTCCTTATTTTCACCCATCTTGTTTTCCATTTAATCCATCTTGTTTTCCATTTCCTTTTTTATTTTTTCTTGATAATATGATAAATCCACTTGTTTCAACATACTACCACTCATTTCATCAACTTAGTTCTTTAATTGGGATAACGTGTTTTCGAAATATTCAATTTCTTCTAGGAGAAGTTTAATTGGTGTCGAAACCTTTTTTGGAGCCCTGTGGGATAAAAATGATAATGCTCCTTTATTTTATTTTTATCACAAATTTTGAATCACCAAAAATAGACCTTCCAAACATTTTTTTCTTCAATATCCACTTCTCCATCAGTTTCAGTGTTTTCCTCCTCTTCTAAATCCATTATTTCGTTGTCTTCATCAATATTTATTTCGATTTCCATAAAAAGAGTTTCTTCTCTATCACTATCGGAACTGCTTTCATTGTTTTCTTTAGACGAGTCATTGACTCCTTTTGAGTAGAGGATATTATCCTGCTTATAAGAGTTCTTATTGTTTTCATGCTTGTCTTGTTTATGGCTATTTTTGTGTTGATGACATTTTCTCTTTACATTATATTCTTCTTCATTGTCACTACTTTCATTTTCCTACTTTTCCATGATTAAATAATTTAAAGGGAAACTTACCTTTGAATTTTTCATATCCATTTTTTAGTTTTCTCAAAAAAATTGCTTCCTTTGCGCCCGATGCACAGTTTGAACAATCGCTTGATTTGTGTTCTTTGTTCTTAATTTTCTTTGAGGATTTTAAAGTTTCTTCTTTCTTTGATGGTTTTTCTTTTTCATTCATCATTTCATATGCAGTGAGGATTAGATGCATCTCATCCATTTTTAATTTATCCAGATCCTTTATTTCCTCAATGGCAGAAATTTTGGCATCAAATCTTAAGGGGAGTGATCTGAGCACCTTTTTCACAATCATTGGTTATGAAAATGTTTCACCAAGTCCTCTAAGGGTGTTGATAATTTCTTCCACATGGAAGAGATAGGAAGCAACATTTTATTATTCTTTCATCTTTAGACTCTTGAAATGTCTTCTATGGTATTGGAGCTTAACCTTCTTGACTTTGTCATCACCTTCATGGATGTTTTGAAGTTTGTACCCAAAAAAATTCACTGATTTTCACTACATTACTTTGACAAACTCTGATTTTGATAGTCCGCAAAACATGGTTTTCATGGATTTTGAATCATTTTCACTAGCCTTTTTCTCAGTCATATTTATTGGTGGAGTTTTTTAGGCTGTATAACCAGTCACGGACGATTGAAAAATATAAAAACCAAGGGCCATTAGATATGTTTGCATCCTTATACTCCAGAAGGAATAGTTTGTTCCATCAAATGATGGAGCCATGTTTGTAGAGAAACCTTCATGACCATCCATGTGTGCTCCTGAGTGTTATAGCACAAATTGTCACAACAAATTTCATTTGTGAGATGGATTAATAAATTCCTTGGCTTGCAAACCTAAATCCCATTCTCCTTCATCAAAATCATCTAGAAAACAATGTTTTTGTTTGTATATGTTATTCACCCATGTGAAAATTGCTTATATATGCTATTTTCCAATGTACAAACCACGTATACCCCCAATTTTGTGAAAAAATAAAATATTCCACACTTTTAGGTGGGGTTTCTAGGTTTTCACATTCTTTAACCTCCTTTGGCCCATACATAATGGAATATAACCATCTCAACCTATTTAGGATGGTATATAAACACCTTTATGGGTATGGATAAGGAGAGAAAACCTTGGTGCAAGATTGTGTTGTCGATCTGCAAGCTCCCATATTCCATGAACCTCTTAGTAGCATCCTCTGATCTAGAAACTTGTTTTTCTAGAATTCCTTCCTCTCTCCTATATGATTTTTGGGTGTGCTCCTATCCCTTATAGGTCATTTGACGAAGAAACTATTTGTTTATTTGATGCTTGAAGTGTATGGTGGAGGAACTCATATTGTTTTCCTTGAGGCAGTGTTGGTGGTTAGAGTCAGGTTGTAACTTACCTACTTTTAATGTTCAATAAAAGAGTTCTCTTTCCCTCCATGTAAATGTAATTTTGTTCAATCTATTTATATATGTTAAACTTGCTTTACATATTTGAATTTACACATTGTATGTGTAACTTGATTTGATAACTATCTTGCTACAGTATATATTTGATCTTCTTTTACAGGTTAGTATAAGCAAGGATCAGAAGCAAATCAAAGGTTGAGAGTGGGGATCTACATCAAACATTTGGATGCAAGGTATGAGGTATTTATTTCTCTCTTCCAAGTATTTATTTCTTTATAAGTTTATATGTGGGAGGGAAAGTTCAGTATTTTAAATGTGGTCATGCTCTATTGTGACATAGACCCAAGGTCATAGGGTTTAGAATATGGTAACACTGAGATCTGTCTTCCATTGGTTAGATTATTTTCGAAGGAACCGACTCTGATACCAATTGTTGAGCACAAACTTATACTAAGGGGGGGGTGAATCAGTATAAGGCTATTTTTTTTTTCTTTTTAACATTCATAAACCATAATGAAGTAATCACATAAATGTAAAAATTAAAAGACAAATATTTAACATGGAAACTCTTTCAGGACAAAACCACAAAAACTTCTTTTTATAAATTTGTAGGCACCAACCTATGATTACAAATGTTTGTAGGCACCAACATACTAGAGACACCAATCCCCACTGATGTTTGTAAGCACTAAACTACTGAAGTCACCAATCCCCTCTACTATTTGTAGGTACCGACCTATTGGAAACACCAATCCCCACAACTGTTTTTTTGTAGGAACCAACATACTTACAAGTTTATAGGTTCTTGATATGTATTTCCTTCATTGGTCTTCTTGGTAATTTTGTCTTCACCAATTTTGTTATGCACTCGTTACTTCTGCTTTTTCTATGACTTTGTTAGAACATCTTTCTTATTCTATTTTTGCCTCAGATCTTCCTTTACAAGTTTTGCTTGCTAGAATGTTGAATCTCTTTGCTAGAACACCAGATCTAATTTTCGCTAATATTTAATCGTCGCTCCTTGAATGATATTCAATCATCACTCCTTAAATAATATGCATAAGAATATTACATTTTCACCCACACACTTTATTTCTCACAATCCTCTTCTCCTTTTATACTTTACCATTAGTTCTACATGAAAATTCATGTTCATTTGAAAAGACACTATTTTTACTAAATAATTAATTAATTTTCTCCTTTTTTTTATTTTTTTATTTATTTTTCAACATACCATAGGTAAAATACCACCATGGGTTTTAAAACCATATGCAAATACCATGTGCATTTTTACTCCACTTTCACTTTACCTTTTTTAATCCACTTTCATGTTTGCTCCACTTTTACATAACTTCATTTCTAATCCACTTTCATGTTTTACTCTACTTTTAGGTAACTTCATTTCTAATCCACTTTCATGTAACTTCATTTATGATCCACTTCCAATTTTTTATTTATTAAAGTCACATTTCCTTTGAATATTTATATGTGAGCACATACTTACCTTTGACATTAATCACAATAATGTATTCAACATTATTTTGGTAACAAATGAAACAATCAACATTCTTACCTTTGGACTTAGGAAATTTTGGCTACTTCCTTGTCATAATGTTGTTTTCATCTTAGGCATCCTCCTTTCTGAATGATCCCAATTTAGGAAGCACCCAATACTCTACTTGTTCTATCAAATCCTACAACTCTTGAACCCACGTTTTATCTCATGCTCTAGTCTGCTGCAACTTCACCACATGCACTTGATACAATTGACAGTTCTCTTGAATCCAATGTTCCAAGTTCATGGCCACAACTTCCATCTTGGCCTTCCATGACTCTTCTCTTGTCTCATTCAAGTTACATATAGGCATGGCCAAATAATCTACCTCGAGTCTCAAAGACTCAATTATGCCTTATTTCCTAGAGCTTGCTCTTATCCACCAACTCAACCTATCATTAAAGCTCTCTAATCCCTTCCAAGACATAGTGAAGAGTGCATGAAATCTTCAAGGTCTATGTGGATATATTGTCTCGGATTCCTATTGCATAAAGGCACTAAGTCTATGTTTTCTGGACTTCAAGCCACTATGCAATCAATTGTCAAACTCATCCCAAAGCCTACTACTTTGCTTTGATTCCACCTAAATGTGATGAAAAACGATTGAAACATAGTTACCAACTTGACCAAAATTGTCACCTCAAAACAAGAACTATATCCCTAAAAAATTATATTTTTGTGTCAAAAACACCAAAATCAACCCTCGAATCAAAAAATGGTTCTACCATAATCAAAAAAAAATTAAAGTTAAAATAATAACCTTTTTGTTGTAGGATAATTACACCCTACATGAGTTACCTCCCTTAGTCTCTCCCTAGACCGAAGACAGAATAGAGATACAAATGGTGAACCTTCCTAGATCTAAATCATACATGGAAATGAATTATGAGTGAATGGAATAAAAAGGGCATTACTCGGTCACCTGATGGTTGTCCATGCACACTCCTTTGTTGTTTTCTTTCTCAAATATGTCCTTCTCTCTTGTCAACATGGATCTACACACATAAATACACAAACAAACTACTTCCATAAGATCAAACGTATCATGTATAGATTTATAATAGATATAATGATATAACATGAAAATCCTAATTATCTCCAAAGATTATGATAATCATATACAATCAAATAATGGGGAAAGTCACGTGCATCTTCTATTGATAAAATGATATATTTTACAACTTACAATTTGATATCTTGATGAAACTCCATCCAAACTCCTTGCCCAATCTCTGTAATTAATCCTCCTTTTTCCCATGAGATGCCCTCAATATATAGGATAATGGAGATAAGATGAGGTATAAGTTTTAGGCACTCAATATAGAAGGCTTCTCGACATCGAATTCTAATTAATCTGAGATTTCAGCTCATCCCTCGATAACTAATGCTAATCGAGGAGTAATAGACCGGTCGCACCCTACATTCTAGTAGAAAGTGATCGATCTCTCTTTGAAAAAGGATAAGGAGGGACCATCAATTTTGGTCACAAGATGTAAAGGGACAACATGCAACCGGGTAAAAAGGTGGTGTGTACTCAAGGGAAAAAATGCATGGTTTAGTGTCTCAAACTGCTAACCTCTAGACGATACCCATCAAGTGATCAACTAGAAAATAATTGTATAACACTTTTTCCAGCATGGTATTAAATCCTTGTAAAGTTGCAATTAAAAACTTTAAAATCATCTCTTGAATTGAAAAATGGTGCTCTCAAAATAACCCATTTTTTATTTTCAGGTTAAATTCAACTTGTTTGAAATCATGGTCTTAACAACCAATATTTTTGCAAACAAAAACCTCAAAATGAAAAGGGGTGCTACTAATAACACCCCCTACTCGTTTGAAAACATGGCCTTGACCACTCGTACCAATGCAAACAAAAAATTTAAAATTGTTTCCCAAATCAAAAAGTGATGTTGTTAGTAATGCATGTTTTTTTTTTATTTCTAGGTTAAAATTACACCTTGTTTGATACAATCACTTTGACAACAAGTGCCATTATAATCCAAAACATTATAATTTACACTTGAAAAAGACGTGGTTCTATCCACAACAACATTTTTGGGGTTTAGAACTAAAATTGCAAAACTAAAGAAAAATGATTTTTTTTTCTAATTGAGAAAAGAAAAATGAAAAACGAACATTTTAAATTTAAAAATAAAAATAAAAACAATTTTTGTACGAAAAAAAAATTTTAGTGGATAATTAAAAACATAAAAACTTATATAAAAAATTCAATAAAAAAAAAACAGGCATTTAAAGAAAAACTAAATATAAAAAGAAATAATAATAAAACTAAATTTAAAAAAACGCACTTGGTTTTTTTTTTTTAAATTAAAATATATATATTGAAAAAGTATTCAAAGAAAAATATTAAATAAACAAATAAACTTATTTTAAAAATAAATATTAAATAGAAATTTAAAAATATATATATTAAACAAACCTTATTAAAAAATTATTAGGAAAAAAAAATTGAAACACGTATTTTTTTTTTTTNGGGGGGGGGGAGGGGGGTTTAATCTTTGAAAGAATAAATGATTTGCATGCACCAAACCCTTTAATGATGTCGTATAGGAATGTTGAATTATCACAGACATGATCACCGCAACCTTGAGCACCATTGTTGATGAGAGATTAAGAACAGTGGAACACTTGTTAAACTATATCACCACAACCCTGAGCACCATTGTTGATGAACGTTTAAGAATGTTGGAACAGTTGTTAAACTCTATTGTGAAACAAATCGAAGAATAGGAAGACACCATTAACGTGTTGAAATTATTTGTTTCCAAGGATATAGTTAGTCAATACCTATGAGGATAAAGATCAAGAAACAAGAACCATACAATGGCACCCACAATGCTAAGTTACTTGGCTCTATTGGGATATTGAACAATACTTAGAACAAATGAATGGAAGTTCAAATGAAGTCAAGGTGAATTTAGCAATGTTATTGACAGGGACCACAAAAATTTGGCGGAGAAACTAAGCAAAGGACTTGGCAGTGGGACGTAATACGAAGAATATTGATAACTAGGTAGAGATGAAAGCAACATTAAAGGCTCAATTTGGGCCAGGGAATCAATATTGTGTTACACGGAATCATTATTGGCTCTTAAGCATACAAGGAAGATTCAAGCATACATCAAGGATTTTCCAGGCTCGTGTTGGAATATGAAAATACATGTTTGAAGAAGATAGGTTCTTCCACTTCATGAATAGATTGCAACCTTGGACGCAAAGTGAATTCTGACACCAAAACATGCAGACCCTTATAGTAGTCATCACCAACGCAGACAAGTTGTTGGAATACAAGGAAAAGGGAAAAAGTGGTTCAAAGACAGGGAAGGGTTCTCTAGGAGAGATGTAATATGGAAACATCAAGAAGAAAGACAAAGTAAAAGCGAAGTCATCTGGGAAGTCTGGCAAGGACAAGGCCAATCAACCAAATGCTCCAAAGGAAAAAGGTAAACATATTTATTATCGGATTTGTGCAAAGGATCATTATGCAAGATATGTCCAATGAAGCAGAAGTTGTTAGCTATGGAGCAAGAGGGAAAACCCTCCGTTGATGTTTTGAAATTGTTGGGTGCTATGTTCAGGGTATTTTCTAGGGGTGAAATATTGACTATTTTTTAACCATATTCTGGATAAATAAAATAAAATAAAATAAAAACAAACAAACAACAACAATAACAATTGGTTAAAAAATCACCTATTTTTTACACAAATATGATTAAATTAATAATATTCACCAAAATTTACAAGTTTTAATTATAAATTATATGTTTTTTTATTCGCATATATATCTATATGTATAATTTTTCAAACCAAAATAGTCACCTATAATAGTATACATGGGTATAATATTTCAATCCTTAAAAAATACCCTTGTTGTGTTAGAATATGAGTCTACAGTAAGTCAAGAACAAGATGTTGCTACGTTTCGACGATGTTGAATGGAATATCAGTGGATTTCATGGTTGAGAGTGGGGCAACCCATAATTTCATGAAAGAAGATGTTGCAAGAAAGCTTGGGCTGTAGCTTGAGTCAATGTAGACTTCTTTCAAAGAAATGAAATAAGTAGTGGAAAAGGTAATTGGTACGTCGAATGGAGTTACCTTGAAGCTTGGATATTGGATCGGAACTATAAGTTTCACCATTATACCTATTTATTACTTTTAGATTGTGCTAGGAAAAGAATTCTTGACGAATGTGAAGGAAGTGCATGTGCCTCACTTAGCTTGTTTGATCATCTTTTCAAGCCAAAATCCATGTGTTATCCCTACAGTGAGGAAGGGCAGTGAAGTTGTTGGAAAAATTACTTCCTTCGGCATAGTTTCTACAACTAGTCAAGGGGTTAAGAAACATTGCAACAAAGAAATTGGAGGCATTGGCCTTGATGAAAAATATTAAAGCGGGACTTCAAGACATGTTCTTGTGTAATATTCACTGAACAATGGTTCAACAAAGGCATTGGAGCACAGGCTCACTAAGCTTGAATCCATAGTGGACTCTACAGTAATAGTATTGACAAGAATGGTGGAAGTTTTCTTAAATAATTAAGACATTCTACCTCTAATTTGTAGCGTACCCATGGACCTTCCTGAGCCACACCACACAAAAATTATTTCTTTGATACCATTGTTAACTCTGCCCAACATGGCTCTGTAACACTTCTATACAAACAACCCTTCACAAACTAAAATTATGCATCCCAACAAGCAAACCATGACATGAATAACTCATGTATAGTCATAACTAAACATGCTAAGAATTCATCAATGTAATGTGAAGATAATTCAATTAAACACAATAGAAAACAATCACATTACTCAATAAATTAAGCATTCAAAGACATGGCACTTATCTTTAAAAGAGGCGCCAACTAAATATAAACCTTTGACATTCCTCCCAACCATAGACACTGTTGTTCAGCACTTTCAACAGTAGTTCACCCCCAAGCCATGGCTATGACTCAACCAGGGCAAAGGCACTCTCATTAATTTTGACTAAGGTCTAATAGAACACAGGTCAATACAAGGCCAATGGAACCAACTCCAACAACAATTCCACCTCATATCCTCTAATTCTCCTCAGCCTTTCCCACCCAAGTAAGTGTACCCCTTCATTGCTCAATAGTCCTTCAATTGTACCACTTCCCTTCGAAGGTTTCATCAACAGGATGGTTAGGAAGTCTTAGAGATCTATGGAACTTGGAACACATGGTTTCTCTCAATGAATTTACCAACAACCACAAGGCCAACACATAGGGAAAACTATCCCATCAATTCTCCCACTCAAGGAGAAATGGTCCACGGGCCTAAAAACCTATTTCTTCACACCCAAACCATCAAGGATTTACAAGGTTATCGTCACAACAAATTTTATCTCCACTCTTTTCTCCAGTTCATCTCATCAACAGGAAATGAAATCCTCAATCCCAAACTAGCAGCAATTTGAATGAATGACCAAGATCCCCCTAACACACTAAGCCTAAGATTTAAGTATGCATTGTTGTCATACCAATTTAGCCACCCTCGTGTCGTGAAATTGTTGTCATACCAATTGGTAGTTGGGCATATTTAAGACTCGTCGAACACATGATCGGTGAAAGTTAATCGCTAATTGACACATAATCTAGCATTTAATAAAGCTTGTAACAAGATTAGTAATAACCTATCATGCCATGTTATTTCTAATATTCATTTGAACGAAGGATACAGACACTCAAGTTTTCCAAAATTGTATTCGTTAGCCCGCAATTAAAGCATGAAGTTGTCAAGCGAAATAGAACCTATATGCCCAGGTAAGTAAAGAGCATAACCCATATTTTGAATTGTCTTTAATTTACCCTTAAAAAGGAATTATGCAAACTTTCCTTGACAGACATAGCTTAGACCCCTGAATGGCTCCTAGAAGGAAAATTATTGCTTCCCAGCAACAAATAGTAGGAAACCCATATTTTAAACATCTTACTGATAAATATTTCGATGTCTTTGAGACTAAAATAATGACAAAATCTATCAAGGAAGTCAATATGACAGCTTTCGTTAATTTTAATAACAATAGTGAACATTTTCATGCATGGGACTCTAGTTTATCCAGGGAAATCATTCCTACGACTTTCCACTTTCTGGAGTTGGTACTTATGTGTGCTTAGAATTATGATTCAACACAAAGGGATATTAGGGAAAAAACTCAAAAAACAATTTTGAATGTTATTTCAGAAATGTTATCATTTTCACAAAATGGAGAAAAAATATATGAAGGTGCCCTCTCCCTTGAGTTTAGCTCACAAAAGGTTGATTTCTATGATAGATTGGGTAATTACACCAAGTCGGATTGAATTAAGTTTTCCTTTAAGTTCCTTATTGTTTAAATATTTAGTTAAAGAAGTTGTAACTATGATTTGTTTAGTCCTTGGATACAACAATGATACATTAGTGGATGCCACTATCTTAGGTTTCCTTTTAAATCTTTCCAAAGAAGCTAAATTTTAATTTTACATAGTACCTCTTAGACAACATTCATGAACAATTGACTTACTTTGAAGAATGGAAAAGTTTTAGGTATCAGTGATAATTTATTTATTGATACATCAACATCCCTCTTATTTTGAATTTTTATACTTAAAGAAAGTAGATCAAGAGGGAAATTGTTAAGTGTCTGAATAGATATGCAAATATAACTTTAGATAAACCATTAATCTTGACAAGAATAAACCAAACCATTCACCAAATATTTAACACAAGAATGTAGACAAAACCCTTGAGGTGGGGCAACACCATACAACAGATCCTATTATGGAAGGGATCCACTCTTGTTCACTTGCCTCTTCAAGGGGGAAACCTCCTAATGAGCTACTACTCCAAATACAATACTTATTCTTGAATTCACATTACATTGATTGAACCCTTTTATATAGTGCTACCAACCACCTAAGAACATTCTAGAAGAGGATCCTTCTAGAAGTGGAATATTTTATTAAGTCATCTTACATTTATTGCATTCACACTAGGCCTTATTTATTAAAAGTGGAATTTATATATAACAATACTTATCTACTAGTATTCCCCTTAGGTACCTCCCTAGGTACCCTATATTATTCCCCCTAACTACACTACATTTTTAATAATGTTATTGAATGGATTGATGTTTTGAAATATCAAGGACACAAGGGTGGTTATAAGTAATTCATTGACCAAGTTATGGCCACTGTATATATTCTAATTCATAATCAAATTCCTCGAAGGATCTTTCCTAATTGCATATATGCCTTACAACTAGGACAACAGATAAAGTTTCGAGACTGGTATATTTTTGAAAATTACACAATCATAAGAGTTTATGGGTTTGAATCTCATCCTTGCAAGTTACCTGTTTTTCTTTCTCACATAATTTTTGCATTAGAATTAATAAGGAAAAGGTTAAGCTCTGACTGTCTCCACTTTGCTTCAAAATATAAAAATACCCTTCTTCAATTTCCATTAGAAATTTTCTTTTTCCTAGTGAGAGATAAATCGACTTTAGAAATTGTAGAAGGAATGATAAAAAAAAAATCAATTTTGAATTATACAAGAGGGATCATAGAGTTTTCCCTCTGACTACCTAAGTGTTATCCTATCAAATTAAAAGTTATCAACTACTAAGGATTTATTACAATAAATGTTCAAGGCAGACAGATAAGAGAAATGCTTTGAATCTGTACGACAACTACTTCATTAAATAAAAATACATTCCCCATCGATTGCATGTGATGGATCAACCTCCAAACATTTAAAATTGTATTTAATTACAATCTTTTTCAGATATTACATTGATATGCCCTTCTTAAATTTCAAACGTTTCTTAAAAATGCACATTGGGGTGTTGAGTTGTCCTCCACTAGTGCTTTGTTGACGATGCTCCTGCATCATACTCCCCTGTACAAAAATTCATGGACTCATGTCCATGAGCTCTTGCACTAATCTTCCATGCTTATGGATATCTACTTCATTTACCCAATTGGCATCTTCTATTGGGTGTCCTTTCCACTTTACCAAATACTCAAAATATGTCTTCCTCCTGGTCTTCTTACCAGTTCTCTGATGTATGACATTTTCCATCTGCGGCTTCTCTGTTACAGGCATCTGCTTCTCCCACTGGATCTCTTTCTAATATTCGGATCCTCTTGTGTCATTTTCCCTGTAAGGATACAGGTTTGAAATTTTGAACATGGGAGATATACCCACACCCTCTAGTAGCTCTATCTCATAAGCATTTGCATCAAATTTCCTCGGGATCTTGCATGGTCCTATTTTCTTCAATTTCTGTTTATTATGCATTCCCCTTAGTAACCTTTCCTTCCTGATGTGTGCCAGAACTTGATCTCCAACTTCAAATTGAAGTTATCTCATATGTTGATCAACTCTGCGCTTGTATTCTTTACTATTTCTCTACAACTATTCTTAGATCTGAATATGAAGCTTTTGCATTTCTGCAGTGAAGTCTTCTTCTCCAGCGCTTCTAAATTCATTCTTCTCCAGATCTCTCAACTCTGGTACTCCTCTTGGCTTCATTCCATACACTATCTGGAATGGGTTATTTCTTATACGTTTGTTTACTGATTCATTGTATGCAAACTCTACTTGTGACAGAATTTGATCCCATTGACTATAATGTTCAGTGACCAAAATCGTCAGCAAATATCCTAAACTCTGATTCACCAACTCAGTTTTTCCATCCGTTTGAGGGTGATATGCAGAACTAAAGGACAATTATGTTCCCATTTTCTTCCACAATTTTCTCCAGAAATGACCAACAAACTTAGTGTCTCTATCTAAGACAATACTCTTGGGCAACCCATGAAGTCTCACAACTTCCTTGAAAAACAAATTTGCAATGTGTGTTGCATCACTAGTTTTATGGCATGGGATAAAGTGTGCCATCTTTGAAAATCTATCAACTTCCACAAATATGGAATCACTTCCTCTTTGTTTCCTTGGCAATCCCAACACAAAATCCATGCTTATTGCATCCCAATGCATGTTTGGAATAGGTAAGGTTGATACAACCTAGTGTTCTGTTTTTTTTTTCCTTTGCATGCTAGCAAATATTACATATGTTCACAAAAAAAATTGTGTCTTCTCTCATACCTAGACAATAGTACGAACTACTCAACTTTCCAAATGTCTTGTCATGGCTGAAATGTCCTGCTATACCTCTACTATGTTTTTTCTTCAAAAGATTATCTCTCATTGAGAATTTTGGTATGCACAATTGGCAACCTTTAAAAAATAATCCATCTTGAATCAGATACTCTGTCCACTGGATTTTGTCTCTGAGCACAAGATTTTCACATGCTTCATATGCATCTTTAAAATCTGGATCATCACAATACATTTCCTTAAGGTGTTCAAACCCTAAGGTTTTCACTTGAAATTCCTGCAGAATTAGACATCTCATGTTCAATGCATCAACAACTTTTTTAGCATTACCAGAAAAATGTTTAATGACAAAAGTGAAATTTTTCATAAACTCTATCCATTTAGCATGTCTTTGATTTAACTTCTCCTGTCTAGTTATGAATTGTAAACCCTGATTATCGCTATACAAAACTATTTTTTTTTAACAAGGTAGTGCCTCCACTTCTTTAAGGCTTGAATTATTGCATAAAATTCTTTATCATATGTGGAGTAATTTCTCTTAGTGTCATTCATCTTCTCACTGAAATATGCAACAGTCCTATTATCTTGGCTCAAAACTGTTATAATTGCAACTCCACTAGCATCACATCTTACTTGAAATGTCTTCCCGAAATCTAGCAAGACCAGAATCGGTCGTTCTATTATCTTCTCCTTTAATATCCTAAAACTCTTCTCAACTTCTTCTATCCACTTAAAATGCGTGTGTCTCTTCTTCACCGTATCCATCATTGGTGCACAAATTCCATTGAAATTTCTAATGAACCTCCTATAGAAACTTGTTAATCCATGGAAACTTCTCACCTTGAATATGCTCCTTGGTGATGGTCATTCTCTGATTTCTCTCACCTTCTATGGATCCATCTTCAACTCATTTGAAGAGATCACAAAACCCAAATAAATGAGTTATGTCTTCCTAAAATAAGACTTCTTTAAATTTATCAATAGATTCTCCTATTGCAATATCCCCATCACTAATATCAAATGTCTCAAATGCTCTTCTTTAGTTTTACTAAAGACCAGTATATCATCCAGATATGCAATCACAAACTTACCAATGAAATATTTTAATACCTCATTCATCAATCTCATAAAATTACTTGGGGAATTTTTTAATCCAAACAACATAACAACCCATTCATACAACCCCTCATTTTTCTTGAAGGTTGTTTTCCACTCATCACCTTCTCTCATCCTTATCTGGTGATATCCACTTTTCAAATCTATTTTTGAAAAATAATTTTCTCCACTCAAACAATCCATTAAGTCATCCATCCTTGGCAAAGGAAATCTATACCTAATGGTGATCTTGTTTATGGCTCTTGAGTCTGTACACATTCTCCATCCTCCATCTTTTTTTGGACTTAACACAATTGGTAATGTGCATGGACTCAAGCTTTCTCTAACCAATTCTGTATCCATCAAATCTTGGACTTGTCTCTTTACCTCCTCATTCTCTTGAGGCGTCAATCTATATGTTGCTTTGTCGACAGGCTCGCTCCTAGTATTAAATCAATATGATGGTTGATACTCCTGATAGGTGGCAATGATATAGGTAACGCATCCACTACTATGTCAGCAAAATTCTCTAACAGCTCCTGAATCTCTTTAGGAAGATCCTCCATAGAAGTACTTGTAAGGATAACCCTTGGCTTCCTCGTCACAGCAAACTGCATCTCTTGTTCTTTCTTTACTTCACTCAGGAGTTCCTTCCCACCCATGATAAGTATACTTGTGTTGACTTCTTACTTTACTTTATTTTCCTCTATTGTAAGTAACATGTGGGTCCTACCATTCTTCTCCAAGGTATAAGTATTTTTTATCCCATCATGAATGAAATTCCTGTCAAACTGCCATGGCCTCCCAAAAAAAACATGGCATACATCCATGGGAATCACATCACACAAAATCTCATCTTTATATCCTCCTATCTTAAATTCAACTAGGCATTGTTTAGTTACCATTACCTGGTGACCTTTCTACAACCATGAGACTCTATACGGACTTGGATGTGCAGTTGTCTCCAGCTCCAATTTCTCCACCATCTTTGTGGATTCTAATTTATCAGTCCTCCCACTGTCAATTATCACCTTGCATACTCTATCATTAGTCTTGCAAGTTGTTCTAAACAAATTGTTCATCTCCACTAGTTTTTCAACCTCTGGCTCTGGTTTCAAGAGAGACTTATTCATCATCAAATATTTCCCATCTTCTGCACCTTCTTCCTCAACATTTTTCTTCTGCACTTCCGAAATGTGAGCTTCGCCTCCTTATTTATTTCTCTTAGGGCATTCCCAAGACATGTGTCATGTCTTTCCATAGGCATAACACTTCGCTTCTCGTCCTTTGCCTCTTCCTCTTCCTCGATGAAAATAATTTCTTCCACCACTCTGTCTCCCTCGAGAACTTCCTCCTATTTCTGAGTGATTATGTGATTTTTTCAGTCTCACCCTTGGGCTTATGTGCCTTATCATGTACAATTCATTTACCTTTGTTTAGATTTCTATCTCAGCTTCGCTGACTCTACATCCTTGCCAACTTTTCCTCTGCCTTGAGTTCCATCTAATAAGCATCCTCCACTGTCCTTACTGTCATCATGCTAATTTCATCTTGGATTTCATATCTCAAGCCATTGATATACCTAGCAACCTTTTCATCATATCTCTCTTTTTGTCCAGCCCTGATGTTCAGCTTGTAGAAATCCTTTGTGTACTCCTTCACTATCATTCCTTTTTGTCTAAGATTTTGTAACCTCCTGAACATATTTATCTGATAGTCCTTGGGTATGAATTTAGCTTTCATATTGGTTGTCATTCTATCCCAATTCTTGATCTTTTTCTTTCATTTTAATCTTCTGTCAACATGCAGTTCATCCCACCACAGTGTTGCATGTCCTTTTAATCTGGTGAAATCATTTTTCACGTTCTTATCCTCATCGACGTCTTCATAGTCGAAGTACTTATCCATGTATCTTATTCAATCCAGCAGCTCTTCAACGTCTAAGTTTCCTTCATACATCAGGATGTCCATCTTTTCTCTGGCTCCCAATTTCACAACCACTTTCGACAAGTGTTCTTCCACACCATCCTTTGTTATAGTTTCTTCAACTTCCCTCTCTTCTCTTTCTGCATCATTGATGTCTCCAGCAGCATATGCTCTCCTTTGTGTTGTCTCCATAGCATCCAATCTTGTTCGAAGTTCTCTCGTCTCTGTTTCCACCACTCGATTTTCTACTGGTGGCTCTGCACATCTCCTAAGTAGCATTGTGTTGACCTTTCTCCTTCACATAGAGCTTTAAAAGAAAACTTTTTCTTCTGATACCACTTGATGATATCAGAATGCTTCTTCTTTCCTACAGAAATTAATTATGTGGGCTCTAATACCACTTGACACAGATCCCCCTTCTCTCCTCGGGGCTTCTCAACCTCTCGGTCTTGGATCTTCAAATATCTGGGCTGAATTGACTCTTTGGGCCTCCAATAGACCCTGAATGAATGACACAAAGGTCCCTTTTATGTCACTCATAGAATCAAAGTACCTGCACAGCCTTTTCTGGCACCTCTGGAAACACCAAATTTTGAGTGCTAGCCTTTCTGCTAGAACCCTCTCCGATATGACTATGGGCTATGACCATGGGCCTGCTCCCTTTGCAACTCATGCTTTGGAGATTTTGTAAGAAACTACCTCCTTTTTCCCCGATCTCCTAATCGGTGGACTCAACCAGGACCATATCTACGGTCCACGCACCTTCGATGGTCAAGGTTTTAGCTTCTTACCTTTTGTCAGATGCACACTTCTGGATCTTGTGATATGACAACACATGTCCTCCTCAGATCGATGGTTCCTATAGACTTTACTACTTCACACCTCGGACGTTTTACCTTTACCTCACCTTATTTCCTCTGAATTCTTTTTCTCCCAAAATCCACAGACCTCTGCCACATGTTCTTCTGGATCAATGATCCATATCTCCCCTCTTTTAGCGACTTCACAGAAAAGTTGACTTTTTCTCTGCGCAAAACTTTTGGAACTCCACCTTCTGAATTATCCAATCTGTTTCCATGTATCCCCACTACAACCCATGGCTAGGATCTCTTTGTGGGTTGAGGACTTCGGAAATCCCCACTCCTCAAAAAACTTTGAATCCTTTGAACCACGAAGTGTTGAAAGACTCCACGGCTATCCTTCGTGCAACTCTCCCAGATTTGACGGTTTGGAATGATCATGCTCCCTCCTGAATGGATCTAGCTCATTAATTTGTGAAATATTAAAAGGACCTCACCCTATTGAAGACTTCTCACCTGCTATATCTTCTAAGCTTTTTCTTTCTCAACACTCTGAACTTCTCAAAATGAATTCTTCGATACTTAGCCAAATATCGATCCTGCACACACCTTGCAACAGGTCTTCCTTCAACTTAACTCTTGATGGGTGATTGTGAAATCCTTGCAGCAGTCCTTATACGGCTCAATTGTTCTTCTTGAACAGTATGACTCTGAGTGCATTTCCGCCTACACACACTTTCAAGTTATCCCTCCTAAGTTTTCTGAGTCAAAACAGACTTTGTCTACGTGCACCTTATGGACACTTATGCACTCCTTGTAAAAAAATGTTTCATGTTATCTCTTTTGAGCTTTGAATCAAAAAAGGCTCTGTCAACACACTCCTTGCGGACAATATGCACTCCTTGCATAAGCTCGTGAAGAGAAACAATTGAAACTTATCTAAACTCTCACATATTCATACATTCAACCATGTAAATGCATTCATAAACATAAGAAAAAGTAAACAACAGAGAATTGCAATTAAACAGAAAGCCTACCATTCATTCAGATAGACACAACAACACCAAACAATTGGAACAATGCTTCTCTGTTATATTCATTCAAATAAAATGTACATGGGCTCATACAATATTGATAAGCTCCAACAACTTCTACAGCATATATAACTTCAGCAACTACACCAATAACTTCAGCAGCCTCTTATGAGCAATAATACATACATTTATACAAGAGGGCTCATAGAGTTTTCCCTCCAACTACATGAGTGATATCCTATCGAATTAAAATATATCAACTACTAAGGCTTTATTACAATAAATGTTCGAGACAGACAGATAAGAGAAAATACTTTAAATTTGTAATGCAACTACTTCATTAAATTAAAATACATTCCCCATCGATCTCATGTGATGTATAAAGCTCCAAACATTTAAGATCGTCTTTAATTACAATATTTTTCAGATATTACATTGATATGTCCTTCTTAAATTTCAAACGCTTCTTCAAAATGTGCATTGGGGTGTTGAGTTGTCCTCCACTCGCGCTTTGTTGATGATGCTCCTGCATCAAATAATGTTTCTTTCTTTGGATTCATTTGGCATATTTTGTATTGGATTACTAAGAGAGGGGGTGAATCAGTAATATATCTTTTTAATCCTCTTAACCATAGAATGTAAGTGTCATTTATCTTTATTATCAATATACGATTATCATTCAACAAGTGCAGAGTAAATAAACCATGAACAATGAATAATCATACACATACACAGTACACCAGTATTTTTACGTGGAAACCCAATGCGGGAGAAAACCACAGAATGTTTTTTCTTATATGTCTTTAAGAATTACATTCATTGGAAGTACCATCTTCCTTTGTTCTCCAACTACAACTAGAAGGAGTCTTCGACCCCCTATATTTTTTAGGCTACAACCTGAGGGAAGATCCAACTCCCCAAATATTTGGCTACAACTAGAAGAAGGCTACAACCCCCTATGTTTTATGGCTACAACTGGAAGGTGGCTACAACCACCTATCATTTCCTCGTCCTGTCACCCTGAAATATAGCTTTCAAATAGATGATGAAATCACTACCACATTGTCACTATGATATATACCACTATAAACATGTACCAACCTGTGCCAACAATCTGTAACCAACATGTACCTATACTCATCCTATACCAACTAAACCCAACAAGTATGTGACATGCATATCCTACAGCTCACGTATGTATGTTCCCTATCTATATTGCAGCATGTGTATGTATGCAACCTATCTATATTGCATCCTGCGTACACCTTTAGAAAGCTAGGAATTTCACATTTTCTGAAACTTCAAACACTTTTTTGTCTCTATCACATCAACCTGCAACATGTCATTGTGTATTATTTGTAGTTTTTCCTTGTGAATACATCATCGTATACATCCCTTAACCAAGTGTAGCTATGTCTCTCTAGTCATGTGTCATACATGTGTGTACAATCATGAACAATGGAAATAATCCTCACATGGACTAGACATCAAACCCTTACTTATGCAGCTTCACACCATACAAATAGCTTCACAACTACTTCACAACCAAAACCCTCAACCATGTACCAAGAAATACAAACTATGTTTAAACACTTGAACCAACAAGATGAACGAATGAATAATGCCAACATACCATCATTGTATTTTTGTAGATATAGCTCATACCATAAGTTCCATATAGCCAACACCCTCTCTAGATAAAAACCTCAAACTCCCATAACCATATCTCATGGAGACAACAATATCCAACTATACATAAGAATGTGGCATACCTTTTGAACCTATAGATAGATTTGTTGTACCTGATCATTGTAGACCTTCATGGGAGCTTGATTTCAGACTCTAAGAATCTGGTACCTTCAACAACTCAAGCTTTCATGGCTTTTCCAAAATGTACACTCCCTATTATACTATCAGCCCGCATATGTACGTGCCCTTCTCCATTGCATCATGTGTACACCTCAAAAACTAGGGTTTTTTCAGTATTTCTGGAATTTCAAAACTTTCGTCGTCAACCCTTTGTGCTACCTCATACTTACATAACTTCAAATATATCAATGAGTACCTACAATAAACCTTACATAATAATAGATATTCAATGTTCTCAATAGGTGCTAATAGGATACCCTTTCTCTATTATTTGTACTCTCCAATTATATTCGTCTAAGGGTTACCTTCTAACCAACTTAACCCAAATTCCTTTTAGGGATAACCCACTTCTAACCACTTGTTCACTTATAACCACTTTATCCACAAACAGTAAATTCCCCACTTCTAGTTGCAACTAATCTATTTTTAATTATTTTCATATTGCAACAACTTAACCCATGATTAACTCCTATTTTCACCTACTTTGACTAGTCAACTTCTTCTAGGAGTTTCTAGAATAATTTGACTTCTTTGACCTTCTAGGGGCTTCTAGACAAATCATGAGGGTTCTTGTAATATCCCTCGTCCAAACCCAATTGTAATGTGATATAAATGTACTTAATTTGGTGAGTTGTTTTGACCTCATTTGGTAATGCACATCATGTGGCATAGTGCGTGCATGAACTGCGCAATAAAATAATGTAATATGCACATTCCAGGATACCGCATGCAATAACTAAGGTGCGTACAGTATGGAGGAAAATGAGCCTCATGTATATGATATGTGTTATAGGTTGGTGAGCCGGTTATTATAAGTTGGGATGCTTATGTTTTGGTATTAGGCCGAAACACCTAGATGTCAAAGGCCAATGTGCCTACTTTGTACATGACTCATGATTAATATAAAATACATCGTTACACACAGACCGGCCATGATAAAAGGGATGGGGGACTGAAATTCACTAGTTAGGGAAAGGGAGGGCCAAAAGTCAAGGGAATATTATATTAATAATTCCTAAAACATAAAGTATGGATAATTATTTTATCCTAAGTTCTAAAGTTGGAGACAAGTGGACCAAAGTAACTTCTGATATGACAAGTGTCAAGTTGAGTACTTGCATTCATATCGTGGGGAACTTAGCTCATTTGGTGATTTTTTCATGGATACCTTACCAGTAGCCTGACCATCATTCTTACCATCACTTTCACGAAGAGTTCACAGTGATTCCTTTCCACACTCATTTATCCAGTCAATGATTCCATGACCTTTTTCACTCATGCATTATGTTATCCTTGAGACAACCATTTCACCATTCTAGAGCTTGTTCCCGTATCCCTTTTCATTTGGTGTACCTGGTTAGCTTGGAGTGGGACTAAAGAAGCGGGTTGTCAGGCTCGTGAGCAATTCTCTGAGTGAGAGAATTGTTGAGGATTGATTCCTGAAGGTGCTAAACTTCAGCTACAGTGCTCTGAGACTTCCAGTCCGGCCTGTTGTTGAAGCCCTGCAAGAGAAGTGGGGCAGTCGATGGACTTTTGAGCAGAGAAGGGGCACACTTCCTTGGGTGGGACAGGCATATGGGGAATGAGAGGTTGTAGGCTATTAGTTGAGTGAGCACCTGAGACAGAGTCTTTCCTGTTATCCATGAGCCTTAGCCTGGATAGGAACCCTTTACCCTAGGGGAGTTCAATCCCAGCTCGGGGGTGACTCACTGTTGAAAGTGATGAACAGTGTAGTCTATGGCTGGGAGGTTCGTGGATGGTATGTATGCATTTGGTGACAATATTTCTAAGATAAGTACCAATTGTATGATAAAATGATATGTTGTTTTGTTATTTACATGTCTATGTTGCGGTTTATCATATATGTGATTATAATTGCCTGTATGTTTATGGGTAATTCCCTGTAAATGTTGCATATCTGTAGTTGTTGTTATTTCAGTATAAAAGTCATACGTTACAAAAAGTAATTGTTTGTTTATTTTTATATGTAAAGCTTATGCAAGAGTGTTGTATGTATATGTTTTAGTTGCATGCAGTTTAAAGAGTAAATTTATGTGGCATAACTCAGTTGACTATTGGGTATGTTACTGTATGTTCCTCAATAAGGGAACGAAATCATTCCCTAGAGTAGCATGGTCTGGCCTGCTAAGGCTGGGAATGTTATCGACTGGTGTCATAGCATGAGTGGTTGCTCTGGAGTGGCGTACCCTGGACTGCGGGTGGCCGGGGGAACGTTACAAATTGGTATCAGAGCTTCAATTCAACACTGAGCTTGGATGGGCCAGAGGGGTTCAGTTGAAGTGAATATTAACAGAAGAGTAACTTCAAGGTGACCAAAATTGGAGTCAAGAAGTGTCCATGGAAAAGGTTGGCGTGTTGTCCCACGCGGTAAATTTTGGCATCGCATGGGAAAACGTTGGCGTGTCAATATGCGCGGTAAATTGTGGCGTCATGCAGAAGATTATTGTGTGTGGATGCACGCACTGAATTTATCCTTGCGCGGTGAGCACACACATAATAATGTGCACATGGGGTGCGCAAGTATTGTTTAACGAAGAGGAGTTTTGTTTGTATGCGCATAAGTATGAGTATAAATTGTTTCGCGACGGTGTATTCAGTAGTGTGCATAGATAATTGGGCGCGATGGAATATGTTGAACTTGAAATGGTGCATGCATAGGACGAAATGCATGTGGAACATCAGTACGTGGTACCAAAACTATGTGCAGTGGATATTGGCACACAACGCAAGAGTAGTGCATGCAACTTGTCGGTGCGACGAAGAAGAAATGCATAGTAGATATAGCTACGCGGAAAAGCATTTTACCTTGTGATATTGCTATGCACAATAAATATAAATGAACAAGTCAAATTTTAGTGCATGCAAAGTCACTTGGAAGGCGATGAGTCTGAGTTTAATTGCATAATAATAAAAGAAAAAGAAACACACAACCACATTGAAGCATTAATTAAAAATAATTCTGAGTTTTAATTTCCTCTGATTTAAACAGATGAAAATAAAAATATAAGATTACAAAAAAAAAATTTATTATAAAAGAAAACAAGATTCCTAACATCACCAGATAGAAATTGTAATAAAACAGTCTAAAATCTGTTTTTGTATAATCGTATTAATCACAGAATTACAAAAGGGTGATGACAGCAGTTAGCCTGTTGTGAAAAAGGGTCGTTTAAAGAATAGGCCTATCATCTCTAGTACTCTTTATCTCCGCTATCAGTTGTCCAAAATTCATTGAGACATGCTTATTTTAGTTGAAGACTTACTTCATCTTAGCGATCTTAACCTTTAAGGAAGAATCTAACCAGACCATATGATTCTCTCCAACGCTTTCAGTCGCTTCAGTCGTAAATTCCTCCTTCTTTAGCCGCTTGCTCCTTTTCTTCTTAGCAGCTAGCATGTTGATGACTAAATCCTTCATAGTGGAATTCAGCCTCACTTCCAACCACGATTCTATAGCCGACTCTGTATGGAACTTAGTTGCTAGAATGTGCACAAGGACCCTTTCCTCCTTATTCGCAGGAAAGTCTAGCATGTTGCTCGAATAACCAGTCTCATCTGATTTAGCCTTGTCCATGTATCTCAGGTTGTGGATACCGAAAGGTGTTTTTACAGAGAGAAGAAAGTCGATCAGTTTGGAGATTACTTCGGTTATGGATAAGAAGATACCTTCATACTTGGGGAGTGGTAATTATAGAATTCCATTTATGAAGCGTAAATGGATTACATACAAGAGCGTTGGGTTTCCATGCTCGGCCAATCCATTTCGAATGATTATCTTTTGAGTTTGTTACGTGGAAAAATTCAGTTGACGTCACATGGCTGCGAAGTAACGAATGAGTGAAGCAGGGTGTTCTGACTAAGTCGTCGCTCACTCCACGAGTAGTGGATTTGACATGTTGAGACACGTGATAGCACGTCTTGGCGAAAGTGGTTTCGAAAAACCACCTTCTTGCACAAGTGTATCTCTGAAATCACTACACGTATGTGTTTTCAAGAGTTGATTCTTATCTAGAATTGTCATGGTGATAACACCAGGAAATCGGGAGAGATAATTTTGATGTGTATATTGAACCAAAATGGTGCATATTCTCATGAATTGTTGAATTGTTAGCCTGATAAGTTTCGATGGCTACACGTTTTGCAGAATTAACAATAACTCGATCAGATTAGACCAGTGCAGAGTCCATAGGAATGGAAGAGGCACAAGGGAATTGCAGTCAGCAAGATGAGAGTAGAGGGGTGGATTTCCATTTGGGCATGGAAGGAACGAACTCCAACGGACATGGAGAAAAAAGGAATGAAGATATGAATATGGCTGAGACCATTAAGAATTTGCAAAAGGATGTCCAAAGCCATAAAGTTGATAATGAAAGGCTTATGAAAGCCAAAGAGTAGCAGGATGACTTCAACATGAAGTTATTGGAGGGTTTGAATAGAATAGAAGAGAAATTGGTGAAGGAGAGTGGCTCAAGTAGATCTGGGAGTCACAAACCTTTAGAGGAGAAAAGAAAAGAAAAAAGTGCTAGTAGACATCACCATCATTCCCATAAGAGAGCAGGAAACAACTCGAGTCTATCCCCTATCATAAGGTATAATAGATCTAGGGTGGATGAGCTGAGAGGAGAAATGAAAAAAATTAAACCTCCTACATTTGATGGTGAGCACAAGAAGGATGAAGATGCAAAAACATGGTTTCTAGGCATGAGGAAGTATTTTCAATTGCATAATTATTCTTCTCATGCAGAAGGTAGAATCGCTATCTATCAACTCAAAGGAAAGGCCACCATGTGGTGGGATCAACTTGTGCAGGTGTAGCACATTGTAGAGAAGGGTGTTACTTGGAGGGAATTCAAGAAGTATTTTGAGAAGAAGTATTTGACTAAGAGATACAATGACAAGAAAATGAAAGAGTTCTTTGAACTCAAGCTTGGAAGTATGACCATAGATGAATATGAGAGAAGGTTTTTGGAACTGATGAAGTATGTCTCTTTCATCAAGGATGAGACAGTCAAAATTCAAAGGTATTTAAGTGGATTTCCATTGTTCATCGGTGTCAAAATATAGTATGATGATCCCAAGACATTAGGAGATACCATAAGGAGAGTTAAATGCCTATATGATCAGCAAAAAGCAAGGCCATCTTTCCAAAAGGCTTGGGAAGACAATAAGAAATTCAAAATGGATCAGAGGAAGAAGGGAGCTAAGCCACCATTCTTCAAAAATAATCCACAAGGACAGCAAACAACTAAAGAACCTAGAACGATTGACACACGGAGTCAAGGGCCAAGGTAGCCACCTATGCAATTTTGGGGTTGTAAAGGGGACCATAGGTTCAAATATTGTCCTCATAGAGGAGAAAAAGGTAGGGTTGTTCACAATGTACAGCGAGTTGAAATAGTGGAGGACATGGGAAGATATGTGCCAAGGATTTATGCAGCCCTGTACAACAAGCTTGCAGAGTATCAGTCCCACATGATTGAAATGGAAGGTATGATCAACAACCAAACCCTTGCTATTTTGATTGATTCAAGAGCTAGTCTTAGTTATATAGACCCTAAGATGGTGGAAAGTTTTCAATTGCCAATAAGCAAGCATGGGAAATCTTGGTTGGTACAAATAGATATAGGAGCCAGAAGAAAGGTTAATGAAATGGTCAAGTCATGCCTCATAGACATGAATGGAATGAACACCAAGGAAAATTTAAACATCTTACCTTTAGGTTCCTATGACTGTCTAATTGGGATGGATTGGTTGGACCAACATCACACTCTCTTAGACTGTCACAACAAAGAATTTACTTGCTTGGATGAGGAAGGGAAACTAAGGAAGGTATAGGGAATCCCTAGGGCAGTAACCATTAGATAAATTTCAGCATTGCAACTGAATAAGTGTTACAAAAAAGGATGTCAAATAATTGCAGCTCATTTGGCAGAGACACCTAGAGATAAGGTGCCAAATTTGGAAGATTACGCAGTCCTAGAAGATTTTCAAGATGTGTTCAAGGAGGTACCCAGACTACCCCAAAGGAGAGACATTAATTTCTCTATAAATTTTATGCCTGGAGCAGTGCCAGTATCAAAGACTCCTTACAGAATGAGTACACCAAAATTGAAGGAGTTGCAAATGAAACTTGAAGAACTTCTGAAGAAGGGGTATATATGCCCAAGCATGTCACCTTGGGGTGCCCTGGTCTTGTTTGTGAGAAAGAAATATGGAACACTAAGGTTGTGCATTGACTTCAAATAGTTGATTAAAGTGATTGTTAAGAACAAGTATCCTCTGTCGAGGATTGATGACCTCTTTGATCAATTAAAGGATGCAAAGATATTTTCAAAGATAGATCTCGGATCGGGATACCATCAGATAAGAATTAAAGAAGATTATATTAGCAGGACCACCTTCAAGACAAGGTATGGTCATTATGAGTTCACAGTGGTACCATTTGGGTTGTCAAATGCACCAGTTGTTTTCATGTGCTTAATGAATGGTATTTTCTGAGAGTATTTATACAAGTTTTTCATTGTATTTTTGAATGACATTCTTATATATTCCAAGTCAAAGGAAGAGCATGAACATCATTTGAGGATGGTGTTGCAAGTATTAAGGGAGTGTCAGTTATATGCCAAATTGAGAAAGTGCTCGTTTTATTAGAAACATATTCATTATTTGGGGCATATCATTTCAAAGGATGGGATAGCAATGGATCCTGAGAATATAGAGGCCATTAGAGAATGGTCAGCACCGAAGAATGTGATAGAGGTAAGATCATTCATGGGTCTTGCAGGCTACTACAGAATATTTATTGAAGGATTCTCAAAGATTGCACACCCAATCACTTCTTTGCAAAGAAAGGGAGTGAAGTTTCTGTGGACACTGGATTGCAAGAAGAGTTTCCAACACTTGAAACAATTATTGACAAGTGTTCCAATATTAAGGATCGCAGACCCAAAAGAAGACTTCATCGTATGCACTGATGCATGTAATGAAGGACTTGGTGGAGTCCTCGGTCAAAACAGGTTTGCCATATGTTATGAATCAAAGAAGTTGAAGGATCATGAAAGAAACTATGCCACTCATGATTTGGAGTTGGCAGCCATAGTGCATGCCCTGAGGAAATGGAGACACTACCTCATGGGAAAGAGGTTTGAGCTAAGAATAGACCACAATGGTCTGAAATATTTATTTGATCAGCCAAATCTAAATGCTAGACAAAGAAGATGGTTAGAATTTCTAAGTGAATATGACTTTGATATAAATCATATCAAGGGGAAAGAGAATAAAGTGGTTGATGCACTCAGCAAGAAGGTGCATGAATTACATGTTACAGCTATTAGCATGTACCAAACTGATATTAAAAGCAAAATTTTGGAGGCTGCAAATGCAGATCTGCAGTACAGAGAATTGGTAGCAATGCTACAGAAGGGTAAGATGCTTCAGAAGGTGGATAATTATAAGTTAGGAATAGATGGAATATTGTTGTGCAAGAACAGGATTTTTGTTCCAAATGTCCAGAACTTGAAATGTATGATTTTGCATGAAACGCATAATGTTCCTTATGCAGGGCACCCTGGATATCAGAAAACGGTGGTAGCGATCAAGAGCCATTACTTTTGGCTAGGTATGAAGAAATATATCATCGAGTACATCGCTATATGTATGGAATGCAGGAAAGTGAAAGCTGAGAATAGGCACCCAGCAGGGTTGTTGCAACCTTTAACCATTCCTGAGTGGAAGTGGGAAATGGTGACAATGGATTTTATTACGGAATTTCCTAGAACATCAAGTTGTATGATTCGATCATGGTGGTGGTGTAAAATATTACGAAATATGCCCATTTTATTCCACTGAAAACTACACACAAGGCAGCAGAGGTTGTTGATATTTTCATGAAGGAAGTGGCATGATTGCACGGGATTCCTAAAACAATTGTGTCCGACAGAGACCCAAAATTCACCTCAAATTTCTAGAAAGGATTGTTCAAAGGATTCATAATGAATCTAAACTTTAGTACAGCTTATCATCCTGAGTCTGATGGACAAACAAAAAGGGTGAACAGGGTGATAGAAGATATGTTGAAAATGTATGTGATGGGCAAACCATCGAAATGGGAAGACTACCTACACTTGGTAGAATTTGCGTACAACAATGGGTATCATGAATCATTGACTATGATCCCATTTGAAGCACTTTATGGTAGAAAGTGCAATACTCCAATGAGTTGGGATAATCCAGCTAATAAGATAATAGTTGGGCCAGAGTTGCTCAGGGAAATGGAGGACCAGATGACAAAAATTAAGCAGAATTTAAAAGCTGCCCAAGACAGACAGAAAAGTTTTGCCGATAAGAACAGAACCCACAGAGAATTCAAAGTGGGTGATCATGTTTTCATGAAAGTGAAAGCTAACAAGAGTTCCCTGAAGTTGGGAAGCTGCACCAAGTTGGCAGCCAGATTTTGTGGGACTTTTGAAATCCTAGAGAGGATTGGTCCAGTTGCTTATATGATTGCATTGCCTACATCTATGTCTATTCATAATGTCTTCCATGTATCATTGCTAAAGAAACATATACATGATGCTAATCATGTTATTGACTGGAATGTGATTCAGGTGGAGCAAGAAGGCACTTTTCAAGTGCATCCGGTGCGTATTTTGGACCGGAAAGTCAAACAGCTTTGGAACCAATCCATAGGGCTTGTAAAGGTTCAATGGACCTAGTATAGTCTTGAGGATGTTACTTGGGAGCATGAAAATGCAATGCAGACAGAATACCCACATATTTTTGAAGATTTTTGAAAACTCTGTTATATATGGGTGTATGATGCACTGAGGACAGTGCATAAATAAGGGGAGGGGATTGTAATATCCCTCGACCGAACCCAATTGTAATTTAATATAAATGTACTTAAGCTAGTGAGTTGTTTTGACCTCATTTGGTAATGCACGTCATGTTTCATAGTGCATGCATGAACTGCACAATAAAATAATGTAATATGCACATTCCAAGATACCACGCGTAGTAACTAAGGTGCACGCAGTATGGAGGACAACGAGGATCGTGTATATGATATGTGTTGTAGGCTGGTGAGCCGGTTATTATAAGTTGGGATGCTTATGTTTTGGTATTAGGCCGAAACGCCTAGATGTCAAAGGCCAATGTGCCTACTTTGTACATAACTCATGATTAATATAAAATACATCATTGCATGCAGATTAACCACGATAAAAAAGATGGGGGACTGAACTTCACTAGTTAGGGAAAGGGAGGGCCAAAAGTCAAGGGAATATTATATTAATATTTCCTAAAACATAAAGTATGGATAATTATTTTATCCTAAGTTCTAAAGTTGGAAACAAGTGGACCAAAGTAGCTTCTGATATGACAAGTGTCAAGTTGGGGACATGCATTCATATCGTGGGGAACTTAGCTCATTTGGTGAATTTTTCATGGATACCTTACCAACAGCTTGACCATCATTCTCACAATCACTTTCACGAAGAGTTCACAGTGATTCCTTTCCACACTCAATTATCCTGTCAATGATTCCATGACCATTTTCACTCACGCATTCTGTTATCCTTAAGATAGCCATTTCACCATTCTAGAGCATGTTCCCATAGACCTTTTTGGTTGGTGTGCCTGGTTAGCTTGGAGAGGGAATGAAGAAGCGGGTTGTTAGGCCCGTGAAAAATTATCTGAGTGAGAGAATTGATGCGGATTGATTTCTGAAGGTGATAAACTGCAGCTACAGCGCTCTGAAACTTCTGATCCGGCCTATTGTTGAAGCCCTGGAAGGGAAGTGGGGAAGCCGAGGGACTGTTTAGCATAGAAGGGGCACACTTCCTTGGGTGGGACAGGCATGTGGGGAATGAGAGGTTGTAGGTTGTTAGTTGAGTGAGCACCTGAGACAAAATCTTGGGTGGGACAGGCATGTGGGGAATGAGAGGTTGTAGGTTGTTAGTTGAGTGAGCACCTGAGACAAAATCTTTCATGTTGTCTATGAGCCTTAGCCTGGATAGGAACCCTTTACCCTAGGTGGAGTTTAGTCCTAGCTCAGGGGTGACTCACTGTTGAGAGTCATGAATAGTGTAGTCTATGGCTAGGAGGTTCATGAACGGTCTATATGCAATTGGTGACAATATTTCTAAGATAAGTACTAATTGTATGATAAAATGATATGCTGCTTTGGTATTTACATGCCTATGTTATGGTTATTTCAGTATAAAAGTTCTATGTCACATAAAGTAATTTTTTGTTTATGTTTATAGGTAAAGCTTCCACAAGAGTGTTGTATGTATATGTTTTAGTTTCATGAAGTTTAAAGGGTAAATTTATGTGGCATAGATCAGTTGACTACTGGGTATGTTACTGTATGTTCCACAGTAAGGGAAACAAAGCGTTCCCTAGAGTAGCATGGTCCGGCCTGTTAAGGCTGGGAATGTTACTGACTGGTGTCAGAGCATGAGTGGTTTCTCTAGAGTGGCATACCCTGGCCTGTGGGTGGCCGGGGGAACATTACAGTTCTCCAACTTCACAAGGTCGTAACTCTCTAACTGTGAGGATTTATGCGATGTTTCATATATCACCGAAAATGGAATGACATGTACTATCCATATAGAATAGTCTTACCTACAAAAACACTTCATACCTTTATACATCAAACAAACTTGAGTCCCATAACCATATTTTTGGGGCTACCATAATTTTCTACCGGACTTGCTTCAAGGGTTAACATCAATGACAACCAACCCAATTAATCAACAATCTCCTCATTTGGCATTGATGGCAACACTTTGATGCAACATTGAATTCATAACTCTCATGCTCCCCCTGTGACCATTTATCCCCCTGGAAACATGAAGATTTTCTCTCTCTCCAAACATCTAACTCTCTATCCATGCATCTAACGAATCTCTCCCCCTTTTACATCAATGGAAAAGGTAAATTTTCATCAAGGATGCTCCTCCTGACTGAACTCTTCCTGAAACTCCTCCCCCAAATTGAATTGTCCTCTTTATGGTGCTTCCTCATGTAAATCTAAGACATATAATAATAGCATTCAAAATTCATTATGGGGAAAAAACTATGCCAAGTTTCTGACGAAGATACTCAAAGGCTTCCCTTAGAAGCAGTTTTGTAAATATGTTTGTAATTTGTTCTTTTGTGCCAACATACTCAACTCAAATTTTATTCTCTGCAACCTGTTCTCATAGAAAATGATACTTGATTGGAATGTGCTTCATCTTGGAGTGCATCATTGAATTCTTTGAGCTATTGATGGTTCTTGTATTATCACAATATATAGGAATGGGATCATTATACTCAACTTATATATATATGTCAAAGTTTGTTTCATCCATAGAACATGTGTACAACATGTTATTGCTGCAATATATTCTGTTTCGGTTGTAGAAAATGATATCGATGTATGTTTCTTTCTTAGCCAAGACACCAAATGCTCACCCAAGTAGAACATTGCTCAACTTGTAGTTCTTCATTCATCAATGCAACTTGTCGAATATGCAT
>CBVK0100338222.1:0-20416 GCA_900067695.1 Picea abies
AAGAGACAGTACCAAGATAGACAATGATTTTCTGTGACTGCTTCTTATTTGGTTGTCTGAATGACTTTGTCTTGTACAATATATTTTGGCATTTAGTGCTTGGATTGAAATAAAATCTCACTACGCATTGTTCAACACATGCAATAGAACTTGCACCTTAGTACTCCTCAGAAAGAAGCCAAAAAAGGGAATGAAATACTTCTTAACAAAACAAATTTTGGGCAAAAGGAGAGTTTGTATGCTATGTAGAAGATAGCTAGCATGAGGGTTTTTTTTCCAAGGAATTTCAGGTGAAACATGAAATGAGTATTTTCCTTCCTTGTAGTTTCAGCCTAGTATTCTCTACAACTAAGTATCATCTTTCTATGAAGCAACAAAGTTGAATGATTCTAATTCCTTGTTGGGTGGTATGTCAAATCAAAGAAATGTATTTTAATGTATTCCTAAATAGATACGTATAGTGATATAAATAGTGTAACTGTGTGTCCAAGTCTACTGAATCAACAATTTGTTTAGGTTCTTTCATTGCAGAGAATCTAAGAGATATCATATTATTCTCATCAGAGATTTGTGTTTGCTAACAGTTTGATTACCATCACAACTCCTTAGGATTCAAGTATTCTAATTTAGGTGATGGGTCTGAATTATGATAAAGATTTTGAATTGCATTGTGAAAATTCTCATTGGGTCTGAATTATGATAAAGATTTTGAATTGCATTGTGAAAATTCTCATTACTCTGTTCCTTAAAATTGTCCATCTGGCCTTAAAATTGTCCATCTGGCCAGAGACTTGGAGGATGGATGAATTTTTGAGACTCACGCAGGAACACTCTCTTGTCAGTCAGGATAGAGCCATTGGAGCAACTGGGTAATATCATATACTATATGAAATTTGCCTTCACCGGGTCTTGAGTTCTTCATATTTGTTGTTTTCTGTGGAAATATCATTTAGTAATAGAGAATGCTTCCATTTGATTTGCAGTGGCGGAACTTGCATATTTCTTGCCAGGTTTTCTGAAATTGCTGGCTTGCGGCTGAAGCACAATGCTCTTCCGATCTCACGACCTTGTCCCTATCTTGGCCTTGATGTAAGCAACGTCTCTTCCAGATTTTTTATAAATAGACAGTGAAACAAATTTGCTGATCAGAGTTGGCTATTTCTGAATTTTTCTTCAAGATAAATTAAAATATACATATCTTTCTTCTATGCCAAAACAAGCTAAGCTACTTGTATGCACCAAAGCAACTATGAGAATACCAGTTTGTTTTAACTTCCAAGTTTCACTGCAAGATCTACCTATGTCGTGCTCAATTTGTCATGATCTCAGGTTAGGTTTAGTTTGGTTCACTTACACAGAAAGCATCGATAATCCTCGCAAGCATCAGTTGTGCATATAAACAAGTGAATATACCTCATATCATTGATCAAGGCTACCTGTGTCCTGGTGCCATCGTGAGTTGGTTGACATGTGTACACTGCACAAGAAGGCTCTTCAACAAGTTTTATATTATTAGCACATCAAACAAGTACACAAAACCTAGGAAAAGTTTTGAAAGTCTTAAGTGGTCCGCCTCGGGGAATGCAAAGGTAGCAGAGGAGTCGAAGAAGAAATTTCAAGCGATCCAGGAGGCCTATTCAGGTTCAGTGATTCTTTATATCTTTGCATGGCTCAATTAAACAGGGAATTGTGATATATTTGTAGAGAAACTTTGGTGCCCATTGCTAATCGGAATTGAATGGATTGGATTCTCAGTCCTGTCGGATGAGAACAAGAGATTCCTGTATGATGCAGGAATTTATGAAAATGATGATGATGCTGTGAGGAGTAATTCCATTCCATAGTTTCGAGTATTGTTATTATTATTATTGTTCAAAGATAAATAAATGGTGGCTCTGGAAATTCATTGGAAAACGAATGTATGTACAGGAAATGGGAGAATTTTTGAGCGAAATGGTAGAATAATGAATAATGAGAGCAAGGAGCAGGTGAGTCATAAGAGCACTCAGGATCTCAATAGCTGAATTCTGACAGTGGACTTGTTATGGTGGAAAAGATCTGTTTGTGTGCTTATTGTTTTTATCTTGTTTCTTTTTCAGGTGAGTGGATCGGAGAACTTTGAGCAATTACAAGATCTGTTCATGGAGATGTTTGAGAGCGATCTCAATAACTTTCATACGCCTGCGAAGCCGTCCTACAATAAGAGGAGTCAGTCCGATTTCCACAGGGGAGGAGCTATGAGAAAAGAGGAGATTGAGGAGCTGAGCTTTATAAGTTCGAATACCTTCCATGCACAATCTTTTAGCTTGGGAGTAAGTTTGCATGTCTGTTATCCTTTTCTTTTTTTTATTTTAGAAGAAGATCCGCTCAATAATGGAGATCAGTTCAAAGTGGTGGTGGGATGGGATTATTTGAGTAGGCTAACTCTGGAGCAATCTTTTCTCCTGAATTCCATTTTTTAGGCAAAAAAACTTGTTTTGAATTTGGCTAGTTTATTTTCAGGGGTAGCCTGAGTTTTGCATGGACTTTATTAGCGATAAATTGAATGTAGAAAAAATAAAATAAAATTGTTTTGGGTTTTTATTATTATTATTTAATGTATAAAAAATTAATATTATTTTTTATTTTTTATTTAATTAATTAAAAATTAAATATTGTATTTAAATAATAATATTGCAAAATAAAGTTGACTAGTTGTGATTAGATTTATTTGTTTTAGTTCATATCTATGAATTATTTTATTTATTATAAATTGATGGGTTACCTTACAAAATCTTAGTGCTAGATTTAAAGTATAAAAAATTTAATATTTTTTTTATATTGTCTATTTAATTAATTAAAAATTAAATATTGTATTTAGATAATTATTTTCACCATTTCAACAAACTACCATTTCTAAATATTATTTTTATTTAAATTACCTTTAAAAACTTAAATTCACACTATTTAGTTAATAGAATGGAAATTAAGTAGGTCAAAATATGCTTAAGGGATAAAAGCTTCCAAGAAAAAAGTTACAATTGTATTCTTACATACAATAGACAAAAATTAATTGTCATGATCATGTGATCCTGTGTGATTCATTTTAAAAGTTACTACATTTTGGTTTTATTTGTGATTATATAATAATTTGTTAGAATCTACTCATGCAATTAGTAATCATTTTTATACATTGAATGACATTGAATAACACATCAAAGATATTAGTCAATATGTTTTTTTATTATTTAAAAAAATACATATATTGATTTCTTATGTTACACATAGAATATAACACATAAATTTAAAGTCAATAAACTAATAATCACCACATCTAAATATAAAAATTTATACTATGTATTTATTATTATATTTATAAAAATTTTCATTATACATTTTGAATAACAAACAACCCTCAATTATTATATTAAATTTCATTGTTCAACATACATTTCCCAACTAATTCGGCAGGGACTGCGTTGCCATGCAACCCTTGTTTATATATATATAACTTTGAAATTTTTAATTCACACGCAAACAACACCGAAAGGACACTAAACACCCTATGCTTGAAACAGGCGCAAACCCTCACCGGCCATATTGAATCATGAATGGTGTGGTTGTTCCGGACCGACAATTTTTAAGAATCTAACTGTTGGTACTCTCTCACTTCGACACGAGTTTTTAGATATATACAACTAGGTGAAATCACAATAGAACATATTAATATATAACTAAAATAAAAATAGATAGAAATTCTAAAATATTTAAATAAAATAAATTAAAGCTGTGGATAAAATCACAATAAAACATATTAACATATAACTAAAATAGATCGAAATTCTAAAACATTTAGATAAAACAGTGGATTTATAGGTCAAATCACAATCAAATATATTAATATATAACTAAAATAGATCGAAATTGTAAATTATATAGATAATTTTTTTTTAAATAGGATGAATAGAAAATTGTTGACATGATATATAATATATTGTTAGAATTATAATTTTGATTTTCTATATACATTCAAAACGTGTCATAATTTAAAACAAATCACAATAGAAAATTAATATACAATTAAAGTAAGTCGAGATCGTAGAATATTTAGACAGATCGTTTTAGAATTCGGTTAAGAAATATTTAGGCATATTTCTTAACTTAACCATTCAACATAGATCTCAGTCATATACATAAAAATAAAATCATTCACCATTTTCATTGCAGTACACAGAGTATAGAGATACTTATCAGAAAAACAAATTTTGTGAAGCCACTGCTGAAAGGGGTGCATGTTTCCACTCAAGCATAGACACAACCACTCCTTATGGATTTACCATTGGCCATCCCTTACCTCAAATATGATGCTCAGAGAGAGACTCTTTCTTCTTTCTCCACTATAGTCAGGGACGAAGGTTACTCTCCTCTTCCCACAGGAACTTAGCAAACAATTTTATCTGTACGAAGCAAGGAGGCTTGCAAGATCACTTCCACAATCACTCCCAGCCTTGTTTATCAACATGGAATGAAAATTTTTCCAACAACTTATTTCTCTCAGAAGGAGCTTGCTTCTCATTTTTCTTTTTTCTCAACTCTCTTCTCTTCTGGAGATCGTTTTTCTCCACTCCGCTTCCTTGTATATCTGCCTCTGCCCCCGAATTACTTCCTTTCTTTCCTTCCTCAACAAGGTTGTGTGGGTCTGAATCCCAAACTCATGGTCATGTTTGGAAGTCTTACATATGGGTACCCTGCCCCATCTCCTCATTAACTCTTGAGGAGGCCTTCCAACTACCATCCTGACTGGTAATTCACTCTTGGGTCAGAGCATTGTTGAGAAATTACACCCAGTAAGGTACTGGTTTGGTGAGGGTCATTTCAACCATTCCTGGTTTCCCTCACCATCTCTCTCATCACATCCATGGTATATCTTGGAAAGACCCTCCTCCATGGTATATCTTGGCAAGACCCTCCTTTCAGCAGTCAAGCAACCCTTATCCATTTTCTATAAATAACATAAAAATACATACATTGACCTTTTATACAAAGGTTCATCAAATCAAACATTCACACATATCTAGTATTCCATAGTTTCTTAGCCAGTTATAGTTATGTTTATAAACTAGGGGGGAAAATGATATTACAATCCACTCCCCCTTAAAGGAACATCGTCCTCGATGTTCTATCTGTCGACATGCTCTATATGTATACAAGTAAACAAAAATGGATATGATTGTCTCATGGCATCCTCCATTTCCCATGTAGCCTCATCTGGGCCAAAGTGTTTCCACTGCACCTTGACCTATGCAATGGTTATGTTCCTAAGTGGGGTTTCCTTTCTATCTATTATGCATTGAGGTTTCAGTAAGAATTATCCCTCTGGTTCCACCTGAATCACAGACCAATCACTAATATTATTAGAATCATGCACATATTTCTTTAATAACGAAACATGGAAAACATTTTGTGCCTTCACTGTGGGAGGGAGTGCTAGCCTATAGGCTACAAGTCCCACTTTATCCAAAATTTGAAAGGGTCCACAATACCAAGGTGAAAACTTGGCACAAGCTCCCATCCTCAAAGAGATTTTCCTGGGTCTAACTCGAAGATACACATGATCCCCTGCTTTGAATTCTCTAGGAGTTCTTTTTCTATCTACATAGCTCTTCTGTCTATCTTGAGCTATTTTCAGATTCTGTCTAACCTGAATTACTTGTTGTTCCATTTCCTT
Organism: Picea abies; assembly: GCA_900067695.1. Classification (NCBI taxonomy): domain Eukaryota; kingdom Viridiplantae; phylum Streptophyta; class Pinopsida; order Pinales; family Pinaceae; genus Picea; species Picea abies. The sequence continues at coordinate 5,708 of CBVK0100338222.1, forward strand.
TAGAATATCTGGGCTGATTGTGATTTTTTACACTGGGTTACTTCAGTTGATTGGAACATTGGATTTCCTTTCATAGAGGGCTTGAAAAGGGCTCATCTTTAATGACTCTTGATAGCCATTGTTATAAGAAAATTCTATCAGTGGTAGGTAGTCTTCCCACTTCTTAGGTTGATGCATTACATGCATCCTTATAATGTATTCTAACACTTGGTTTACCCTCTCTATCTTCCCATCAGTTTGAGATTGATAGGTTGTACTAAATAGCAATTTTGTTTCAAAACCGACAAACATATATTTCCAAAAGTTTGAAGTGAATTTTGTATCTCTATCGGAGATAATTTTTGTAGGAATACCATGTGTTAGGTTATGAAAAATGTATAAATGTCTTCCTTTTTCCCACATTTCTTGAAATCATCTTGATTGACTTTTCGGTTATTTAGGAGCAAATAGGATAGAAAATGAATAATATGCTCTTTACCGTTATTGTTGAAATTAGATTACATAGATCCTAAAATGCGTTTGGAATTGTTTGGTTTTATTACAGGATTGGTTAAATATTGTCAAACCCAAGATAGCAAAGGAAATCTTGAAGATGCGCAAGCTATTGGAGGGTGAGGACTTTATGGCGCAAGACAATTTTGAAGATGATTGAGTTTCTTATATTGTAACTTTATAATATTAAAGCAATCCTGAGGATCTCTCGATCCTCAGGATAGCTTAATATACCCAGATTATTGTAATATATAAGGGGTAAATAGATCCTGAAAAGATATAGAAGAATTGCACCCAAGAACTCAGAACTTAGAATTGCTTTGTGTTAGCATTTTTTGTAAATGTTGTACCAGCTATGAAATCAATAAAAGATTTTAGCGGTTTTACCATTTCTACATATTGAATTTCAAATAGCATTGCTTCTAAGGACCAAGGGCCCAGTCTGAAGGAGTTACTATTCGACCTGTAATTGTATCAGTTCAATTTTTGTTTTGTGATTCGATTCCCTTTTACAGTCGTTAAATGAATGCATAAGGGTGTTGATGATTTTATATCATTTGCAAGAGATAGATATTTCCTTAAGCATTAGATGATTGTTGTTCCAATTTCTATTACTGAGATTTGATGCGTGACAATTCCTCATAAGTTCATATGTGTTGTTCCTTTTACTTAGATTCACAATTGTTATTCCTTTCAATTAGTTTACATTTGTTGTTTCTTTCAATTAGTTTACATTTGTTGTTCCTTTCCGTTAAGATATAGTTGTTGTTCATTTCAATATAAGTACAATTGTTGTATCCTTCGATTAGATTACAGCCGATGTTTCTTTCCATAGATAGAGTAATTCACCTTTTTCCTTTCTAGTAAATTGATTCATAATAATAGTCAATTCTGCAAGTCTTTATTTAGATTCAATTACTGCTTTTAGTTAAAATGAATTCAATAGATTAATTAGTTCCTTTCCATTGCACAACATTAGATTTCAAATCCTAGAATCTTTAATGAATGTTTGAGGAACTAGATTGTTGATAAACTCATATTTGCTTCAACTACACAATTTTAGCCTCTACGAGCTATCTGCATAGAGTTTGTTGATATTCTTAAGATAAAAGACGAATCCTCGGGTTGATAAATTAATGTTAAACTAAGGTTGTTTTTAGACATCTTTAGACCCCAACATTTTGGTGTCGTTGCCAGGGAGAATGTCAAAGGTAGCATAGATTGTGCCTCTGGAGGATGAGGTATTGAAGACAGAAGGTAAGAACCTACGCAGGCAATAAGTAAGATGCTTATGCTAGTGCCTACCTCCAGCTGACGCATTAAGAGGTTGCATAGGTGTTTTTCTTTCTTGATTGTTTTTTTTGTGTGAAATGTGTATGACTAAGAAAAAAGATCTTGAAAAACCAAAACCCCCACCAAAAATTACCAAAACCCAGGGCTCGGTGCTCCCTGGAAGAAGCACTTTCATAGACGACATTATCCAAAAAGCAGAATCTCAAGCTTCAGTTGGACCTAGAAAAGGATCTACCCGAATCCCTCAGGTGGCAGTTTCACCAACTGCAACCCACGCTAAGATTCATAGCAAAACTGAAGGGACTGAACGAAGCTTTTAGAGCACAGATCTTCCACCCCTTAACCCTTTAGAAGAGGGAAACTCTTGTAATCTGGAGGAAGGAGAAGGAGAAACCAACGGGATAACTAAGACATGCCTACCACCTGATCCTAAATCTCCTGTGAAAGAATAAGGCATACCCGAAATCCCAGATAGAGGGAGTGCAATCAAATCCCTTAGAGGATGAGATAACCAACCAATTCGAATAAAATATCTGGATCAATAAATCCCTGGAGATTTCTGGAATATTTTTGATCAAATGGCACAACCAAATCCACAACATCCCCAGACTTCCACATTGGAATATCCAATAGTTGATCCAATTGCCAATGCCCCCATGAAGGCAATTCCCCTACAAAACTTGCCAACATTTCATGGATTAATCTCAGAAGACTCGGATGCATTCTTATTTGAATTTGATGTCCTATGTAGAGGGTATGATTACACCTCTGAACCCCAAAAATTAAAATTGTTCCCCTCCACTTTGAAAGGAGCAGCTCTACGTTAGTTTATGGGATTAGGGGGCGGAACTATAAACTCATGGGATGAGATGAAACAAACCTTCTTGACAAAATATCAAGATTATTGTAGAACCAGAGACTTAAAAGATGAAATCTTTCAAATGACTTCAAAAGAAAATGAATCATTAGAAAAGTATGTTGAGAGATTTCAGTATAATTTACAAAGATCACCCTATGGTACGTTACCAGATGAAGTACTTAAGGCAACTCTGATTAAGGGTATGAAAGATGAATGGGTAGAAACATTGAATTTAATGGAGAAGGGTGACATTTATCAAGAAACTTATGATGACATCGTCCTATTGTGCATCAGGTGCTCAAGAGGAAGTTCACAGACCAGATCAGGGATGCGTATCCCCCTCACCAGAAATAACAATACTACCAGCGGGAGTGTTACACGAGATGAAGTTGGTAATATCCTAGAAAACTTCAAAACAGATATTCTGAGCACTCTGACTACACAATTGGATGTATTGCAGGCCAAATAAAAAAAAACAGAAGCAGAACAAACGTTGGCCATATTTTTCCACAGGTGTAGAAGAAAACATGGTCCAAGGGATTTCCCTTTGGATGTGGTTCGGGTTTGCACTATCTATGCCAAAGATCATGATATGGAACAATTCCCATCGCTCCCTGGACTGAAATCTTTCTTTAGAGAAGTGAAAGAAGAAACAAAGCCATTATATATGATGGCTCAGCGTCGTCAATGGCAGAATCGGCCTCCAAATACACTACAAGACCCTTCCTCTTTCTTCTCTGGACAGTATAATCAACATCAAGCTCCTGGTAGCGCATGGAAGGGTCAGCCGTTTACTAATCAGAACTGGCAGCCCCAAAAATACCCACCTGCAAATCCTACTTGGCAAAACTAGTCCACTACAAATCCTGCCTGGTAGAATCAACCAACTGCAATTTCCACTTGGCCTAACTCATAATATCCCACCTCATCCTATAAAAACTCAAATAACAACATCTACCCTTCATAGTGGCCCAACATGACTACCCAAAACCCAGATTGGAATCAGAATTGGCAGCACCCCATGGGGATAAAAAAACAACCCATGGGGATGGCCTCTCAAACTCAGCCTACGTTACAAGAACCACTCCAACTGCCTCAGAACCCGCAATAACAATTGTGCCTTCAATTACCAGCCCAACCTCACCCAAATCCAAATAACAGACCAGCTCAGCTCATCCAGATTATGGAGAATGGGGAAGGAGAGACCAGCTCGGTAGGGTGCAGCGAACTACGGTTGAGATCGGGGTGCATAATCTCTCCTGAAGAAAATAATGTCTTTCAAGAGCAGGAGAATGAAAAACAACCAGCAATAACACCCTCGACTGTGGTAATAATAGAAGAAATCGAGTAGGGGGGAAACACAGTTGAATCACAAGATCCTGATAAGGATGCAACACCCGCCCCTCCGTTCCCCGAAAGATTGATGATAGCAAAACCAATCGTATATCCCAACTTCGACATTGTAGGGGAACTCAAGAATTTATATATCAAGATTCCACTCCTACAAGCTCTTCAAGACATCCCAATTTATGCAAAAACGATCTAGGAGTTATGTGGGAGAAATCCCGTCAGAAAAATTAAAGATCCATCATCAACAGTCCACGTGGTAGGAGCCTTGTTTGATCTAATTTTAGGTAGACAAGAACCGGTCAAATATGCAGATCTGGGGAATCCCATAGTGACAGTTCAGACCCCAACACCATGCAGTATAAATATCTATTTCATGAAAATATTGGCAATATGTATTTCCTTGCAAGTTGACTTGACGAGAATGAAGTGAGCAACCTTGCTCAGTTTGTCCACAACTACCATGATGGCGTCGTTTTGCTTGGCTGATTTTGGCAACCCTGTGATGAAATCCATGGAGATGTTTTCCCATTTCCATTATGGGATTGGTAGGGGCTGCAACAACCCTGTTGGATACAGGTTATCTTCCTTAACTTGTTGACATTCTAGACACCTAGTTATGTAATCAACTATGTCCTTTTTCAGTCCGGGCCAATAAAATAGTTTCCTAGTGTTGGTCGTGATCATTTTATGATAACCAAGATGACAGGTCTATGGTTTTTTGTGTAGTTCATCCATTATGAACGTCTTCAAGTCGTCACAATTCAGAATATAAAATCTACCTTTGTAAGTTAGAAGGCCATCATTAAATATGTGATAGCCTTCATACTTCATCCCCGTGGGTTCTTGCTTTAGGTATGATGTCACAGTCTTGAAAAATGCATCTGTTTCTTGTGCAGTTTTTACTCTCTCTTTGATGTCTAATTCACTCGCGCTTACAACTACCAAGTGAACCACTTTCATACTTATACTAAGGGCATCAACCACCATATTCTCCTTTCCTTTGATATGTTTGATTTCAAAATCAAACTCACTAAGGAGAGCCATCCACCTAGCTTGTCTAATATTGAGTTTTGGTCGATCAAACAAATATCTCAACCCACTATGGTCTGTCATAAGAAAAAATATTCTACCTAGGAGTTAATGCCTCCACATTTTTAAAGAATGCACTATCGTATCCAATTCCACATCGTGGGTCACATAATTGACTTCATGCTCAGTCAATTTTCTGGATTCATAGAAAATCACATATCCTTCTTGCATAAGGAAGTCCTTGTTTGGGTCTGCAATCTTCATCACAGGCACATTGGTTAGGAGTTATTTCATCTCTTGAAATATTTCTTGACATTCTGATGTCCAAATGAATTTAACCCACTTTTTTTGAAGGGAAGTGATTGGGAAACCAATCCTAGAAAATCCTTTTATGAACCTCCTGTAGTACCCTACTAAGACCATAAAGGATTTGAGATCATATGCATCCTTTGGGGTAGGCCAATCCATAATTTCTTTGATCTTGTCAGGATCAACTGCCACCCCTTCTTCAAAAATAACATGGCCTAAGTAATGGACTTGTTTCTAGAAAAAGTCACACTTACTAAACTTATAAGTATAGAGTTGATGTTCTCTTAGTACTTGAAGCACTAACTTGAGATGTTATTCATTCTCTTCCCTATTCTTAGAATAGATTAGGATATCATCAATGAAAACCAATACAAATCTATCTAAGAATTGACTGAGTATATTATTCATTAAGCACATAAAAGTGGTTGGTGCATTGGTTAGCCCGAACGACACCACCACAAATTCATAGTGACCATACCTTGTACTAAAGGTTTTTTGTGGATGTCTTCATCCTTAATTCGAACCTGATGGTATCTAGACCTCAAGTCAATATTGAAGAATATTATAGCACCCCTTAATTCATTGAACAAGTCATCGATCATTTCTAAGGGATATTTATTATTGATGATCACCTTATTGAGTTGTCTATAATCTATGCATAATCTGAGTGTGCCATCCTTCTTTTTCACAAACAAGGCTAATGATCCCCATGGAGACACACTAGGCCAAATGTAGCCTTTGTCCCACATCTCCTTTAGCTGTATTTTGAGCTCAACTAGCTCTGGTGTACTCATTCTATAGGGTGTTCTAGACATTGGCACCACTCCTGGTACAAGTTATACTGAAAAGTCAATCTCCCTTCTTGGAGGTAGACCTGACACCTCTTCTGGGAATACATATTTGTACTCTCTTAATACAGAATGGTCCTCTAGGCTGGGTTTGTTGTTCTCAATAGATTTCAGCACTTGTATTGCATACAAGAGACATTTGTTTCTGCAATACCTCTTCACTTGGAGGGATCATATTTGTCTCACCGAGACATGCTTCTAAATCCCTTGCAGGGTTATCCTTCTCCCTTATCCATCTTCGCACTCCAAATTTTTATTGTAACAATCCAACTTGGTTTTATGGGCGTCCAAACAGTCCATGCCAATCAGCTGGTCATAAGATCCTAAAGGGAGCATGTTTAGGGTTTCTCAGGTGGGTAATACATTCATAATGAATTGGCATGCTGGTATGACCTTTGTTACTTTTCTTTTGGTTCCAGTGGCTAGTTGTACCAATCATGATTTAACATGTTTAACTTGTTGCAATTTACATTTCTCAAAAATTTGAGGGGAAACATAAATCAAATTAGAACCAGGGTCAATTAAAATGGAAACATGATGGTTGGAAATCATATCTTCCATCTCCACCACTAAAGCTTGGTGGTCAGCTTTTCTATTATCCAAGGTTGCATAAATTTGTAGCATGATCCTAGCCACATCATTGACTATGGTAGACTCTTAGACATTGTAGACCCTCCCATTGTTTTGTTGCTTATGTGGACAGTCCCTCACTATATGTTCTTCTCCACAACCCCAACATTTCAAGAGTTCTCTCTTTCTGTTTCCTGTCTTACTTGGGGCTGCTCTGAATGGTTTATTTCCACTCTGGGGTGGAATGTTTTTTTGATACACACTTCTAGTAGGAAGGCTCACCCTAGAGATTTTCCCATGGTTCTTAAATCTTTAGGATTTAAACCCCTTCTTCTTGAATCTCGAATCGATTTTCTTCTTCCAGTATTTATGGGGTTCTGTCTTATTCTTGAATTTCTCATAGAAATACCTTGCCTTTTGAATAGTATATTCCAAAGTCTTTGGCTCGTAAAAATCAATTTTGTCCTGGTATGATTGAGGTAATCCACTAATAAATTATTCCATCTTTACTTTTTCATCCTTAATGTAGAGAACATACCTCATCATCTCAAGAAATTTGTTGATATATTCATCTATGGTGAGTTGTCCCAGCTTGAGTTCATAGAACTCCTTGGTCTTCCCATCAAAGTACTTTTCTCACAGATACTTCTTCTTGAATTATTTCTCAAATTGTTTCCATGACAAGTCATTCTCATGGATTCCTTTCACATTCCTAAGGTCCTCCCACCAAATGCAATCTTTCCCATTTAGGTTGAAAATGGCTATTTGAGACTTTAAGTTTTCAGAGTAGTCATGGAATCTAAAGTACTTCTTCAAGTCGAGTAGCCAAGCTTCTGCTTCTTCCCCCTTTTTAATCTCTCCATAGAAGGTGGGTGGTTTGGCTTTCTTGAACTCTTCAGGGTCATGACTCTTGGAATGTTTCCTCTCCGTTCTTCTCGACTAGGAATGGGAACTAGTTTGGCTAGTAGAAGATTCCTTGGAGTTGTGAGTATCCTCACTAGAGGAATCTTTCGGTGAGTGTCTCTTGGCTCCATGTTGGGCCTTCCTCGAGGTGTTCCTCCTGGTGTTGCCACTTTCAGAACCATGATTTTGTATCTTAGGTGGACTTGGAGTTTTCTTAGTATAATGTCTGTCCACATGATTGGTTGTTGGACCATGTTCCAGTTTCCTTTGTATATCTGATAGACTTTGTAGTAAGATTGCATTAATTTCAGTCTCTTTTTCCCGTTCCTTTATCAACCTTTCATTGTCATCCTTACAACTTTGTAATTTTTCCATGAGGCTTCTTACAGTTTTGACCAAATCTAGAGGGGTTTCCACCACCCTCCTTTCATTTGATTCTTCCTCTCTATTGTGGGATCTTTCCCCCAACTCATGGTGTGTAACCATCCCTTACGCTATAGTTTTCTTGCTGTTTACTGACTGCTTGAGTGTTGATAAAACATTTTTTGTTAGTTAATGATGTACTAATTCATGAACAACACGTATCATTACAAAGTGAAGTCAAATTCTTTATTTGGAAACATTAACAACATACAGTGCATATTTCCAAAACATCTATCAATAGTAGAAGGTTTCATTCCTCTCTTTAGTAGAGGTTTAAACAAGTTTCTTATAGAAGGGGGTAAGGTAGGGTGTTACCCCTTAACGTTCTCTAATAATATTTTTATGCAACTCAAGCAAGAGCCCAAGTAGGCCAAGTGTTGTTTCCATGCTCTGATACCAATTTGTAACACAACCGACCCCTAAATACTCTTTTAAGGGATGGGGCATCATAATTTTGTTTTCCTTAACTATCTCAAATCCTAATTCCAAGATCTCCCTCGGCTTCTCCTTGCCACGAGCTTTCTAACGATTGCCACCATACTAAAATCTGAGTTCTAGATTGCAAGTCATTGCCTCTCGAAGCTCTTCAGACGTTATTAGTCAAAGACCACGTGGGTCCATATCATTCATACCATATCCAGAGTTCTTCATCTACGGTGCAAGTCCATCCATCATCAAATCCAATGGCGAGGCTTGTTCCTTATTTAACACACATGATAGAGGGGAGTTCGATGTTCGGCTCTGAATGCCTCTTTTTCTTTCTGCGTGCACATTCCCTGGAGTCTCAAAATATCGAACTCCCGAAGGAGCCCGAAATATCTCCACGTGGCTCCAGACTTCGAGTCTTCCGGTCTATTTGTGATATTGCACCCCAAAACTCCGAAGTCCCAAAATCTCGGACTCCTGAAGGTTTCTCCTTGCATGGGGTGACGTATTAAACGTAGATGCAAGGATGGGTGGGCCCCAACTACTTCACTTGCCAATAAACCAAGCGAACATGTGCCAAGGGGGGGGATGACACATGTCCCCTTCAGTGGGTGACACGTGTTACGTGTTAATGGGCCTATAGGGTCTGCGAAACGTACGAATCCAGGTGACACATGGCACGTCAAGCATGGGTCCACAACACCCTGGATGATGTCAGCATACGATGTCACCTCGAACTAATCTTCTGCCAATTCCTTCAATCTTACGGTCACGGTGTCTCCATGTAACCCCTGGATCTATGGCATCTGTCACTTTGTGAATTCAACGCTCAGGGAATTTCGTGGGGTGACTTCCTCCTTGCTCCTGAGGTGGTCAGCGTCAAAATGACCATGGTCGAGATCTAACGGTCAGGAGAGATCCTGAAGGGTCTCTATATCTACGGTTCACATTTATTTGCAGCTGTGACATTCGGGGAGTTTACCCGCTCCACACTCCTTGTCTCTCGGAGTAGGAATTCTAGAAAGTGTCGAATACAGTCTAGATTCAACGGTTAGGGGAGGTCACGAAGGGTATCTATATCTACAATTCACGTTTATTCGTAGCTCTAGCATTTAGGGAGTTTACCCGCTCCACACTCCTTATCTCTTGGAGTAGGACTTCACCAAAGTGCCGAATGCAGTCTAGATCCAATGGTGAGGGGAGATCCCGAAGGGTCTTCGGATCTACAGCTCCTATTGCTTGGCAACTTCGGCGTTCGGAGGTTCTGTTACCTTGAACCATACTTCCTTCCAGAGTTCAGAACTACCAAAGTCTCGAGTACTCCACCAACCTTTGGCTGAGCATTCATGCGCTAGGGGGATGACACATGAAAGAGGCCAGTGGTGACATGTGTCCTCATCAGGAGGTGACACATGTCGCATTCTAATGGCATTTAGGGTCTGTGAGAAACACATATCAGGGTGACACGTCCCATGCAAGAAAGGGATCTACGTGACCCTAGGTGATGTCGGTGTGCCACCTCAATCCAGGACTGACCACCTCTGGGGATTCCTAGCTTCACCTACTTTCCAAATCTCCTAGAGCTCCGAATTCTAAAGTTCCTACCAGTTCTCCCCCAATACCCATTAAATCATATGGTCAAGGTGTGTCCACGTAGATCCGTGAATCTACGACTTACATTAATTCGTAACTTCGATGTTTGGGGGGTTTCTACCCACTCCACAGTAATATCTATGGTGGAGAGAAGTTGCGGAGATTGAGGGAAGAACTAACATCTGGGTGGGTTTAACCTCCACAATCTTCCTAGACCGTCGATCTATAAATTCTACAGGATCAACGGTTGGCATCGATTCCACCATAGGCGAACAATTTCTATTGTGGAACTCGGGAAAAGAGATAAACAACGTGCTAGTTAGGACTCCGTAATTGTCCCTGATCGTGGATCTCCATGCCGGTTCAAGTACGATCGTCGATCCTCGATAAGAGGTTATCGCCTGAAGAAATTGAGCGAGGTCATAGCCTTGATCACCTGGGTCAGAGTTATAGGTTCTTAAGTCTACGGATCTTAACACTTCGTGGCTTAACTTCTTTCAAGCCTAGCGTAGGGTTTCCAGACCTTGGTCACGTGGGTCCTTTGGAAACTCTTGTGGGCTATGCACTAATTCCTTTAGCCGTAAATGGTTTTAAGGACACGGGCATGAGCCCTCGGTCATGCGTGTGAAAGATCTGAAGAAGACATCCTCCTTCCACAGGGATTGAACTTGGAGTTCCCACGAGGGTATAATTTAGAGACTGACAGGACTTAAACATTTCAATAAATCTTTCCCGACACTATTGCAGGCTTACATCTTACAACTCTTTAATTGATCAACTAAGTCAAGCATACACCCATTCAAAAGCACAAGTTCATAGAGAGATAATGCATATTTCTTAACTTAAACATTCAACATAGATCTCAGTCATATACATAAAAATACACTCATTCACCATTTCCATTTCAGTACACAGAGTATAGATATACTTATCAGAAAAACAGAGTTCGTGAAGCGACTGTTGAAAGGGGTGTCTATTTCCAACCAACCATAGGCACAACCACTCATGATGAATTTACCGTTTTCCACCCCCGATCTAGACCATGATGCTCAGAGAGAGACTCTTCTTGCTCCATGATGGTGAGGGACGTAGGTTACTCTCCTCCTCCCACAGGAACTTAGCAAACAATTTTCTCTGTACCAAGCAAGGCCTGCACAAGCACTTCCACAATCATTCCCAGCCTCGTTTATCAGCTTGGACTAAAAATGTTGCCAACAACTTCTTGTGCTCAGAAGGAGCTTGCTTCTCAGTTTTCATTTTTCTCAACTCTCTTCTCTTCCAAAGATCGTTTTTCTCCACTCTGCTTCCTTGTAGATCCGCCTATGCCCCCAAATTACTTCATCTTTTTCCTTCCTTAGCAAGGTTGTGTGGGTCTGAATCCCCAACTCGTGGTCAGGTCTAGAAGCCTTACAGATGGGTACCCTGCCCCATCTCCTCATTAACTCTTAAGGAGGACTTCCAACTACCATCCTGACTGATAATTCATTTCTGGGTTAGAGGACTGTTGAACAATTACACCTAGTAAGGTACTGGTTTGGTGAAGGTCATTTCAACCATTCCTTGTTCTCCACACCATCTGTCTCATCACATCCATGGTGTATCTTGACAAACCCCCCTTTTCAACACTCAAGCAACACTTATCCGTTTTCTATAAATAACATAAAAATACATACATTGACCTTTTATACAAAAGTTCATCAAATCAAACAATCACACATATCTAGTCTACCATAGTCTCTTGATCAATTATAATTATATTTACAAACTAAATGAAACAAAAATATTACAAAAATACACATCCCTAAAGTATTTAATTATTATCATATACATTAAAATTTTCCAAAATATTTCAAGCTATTAATTTTATTGTACTATGAACAACAATGGAATCAATTTGTATTGATACATTTTTTCAAAAAAAATAAAAATGATTGATTTTCTTACATAAACATAATACAATTTTCAAAATGTTCTTTTATCCATAAATCTTCACTTTCCCAAAAAAATAGAAAATATTTACATAAGATCTTTACACATATTAATAATGATAATAATCATCCAGCTTTATCAGCCAATCCCTCTCGCTACTTGGTTACTTAATAGATCCCATATATAATCATATGGGCCGTAGCATTCAATGTTGTTTAATAGGTTGGATATTGGTAACGTAAGTATATAGGTTGTGAGGCTGTCAATATCGAGCTTGCTAAACAGGTTGGATATTGGCAGTTTAAATATATAAATTGTGAGGCTGTCAATATTGAACCTGCTAAACAGTATTGAATACTGTTACAAGTTATTTTTTTATGATTTATAATCCACTTACCACAACATTTAAATACTTTTTAATAAGTTGGACATTGATAGGACTTCATTAAATACTAACATTATGTACTACATTATCTTTATCCTGCAGATTTTTACATCCAATATGAAAAAAAAGTCAACTTTACTCCCTACCCTGCACTGCATGTTTTGACATCCAATATGAAAAAAGAGTCAACCGTTACCTTTACTCCATGCCTGCCCCGTATGTTACATGCCCAAATCAACAATTGAGTTAAGCTCACGGGCAATCGATACCGGGATGAGTATGTTAGATGCCCAAATCAACAATCGAGTTAAGCTCACGGGCAATTGATATACCGGGATGAGTAGATAGGCTGCAACGGTGCCGTGATGCCGGCTCTCCCCTGCGCAGTCCCAGGGATGACCGGTCATTCCTTTAATGTGCCCTTCCACGGCTATGAATGCTTTTTTAATCATATGATTAACATTCTCTCTTTCCAGGACCTCTGAAGTGATGGGAAACAGAAGCGAAGAAGAAGAAGATGCCATGGTTGAGCCTCTGAAGTGATGGGAAACAGAAGCGAAGAAGAAGATGCCATGGTTGAGTTAACCTTGGAAAGACTGACCAACATGAGTCACTGTAACACCTTCGTTTCTTTCGATAACGTGCATTTGGGCGATTTGGGAGGCCTCAGCAGCTGGGTCTGTCACTCCTGTTGATGTCTTCAACCGCACATCAAGCGGGGATTTTCGACATGAAGGACAGGAGGAATTGGAAATCAACCATGCGTCTATGCAATCCATGTGGAAACTGTGACAGCATCCTGGCAATATTCGCAGCTTTTCTCCTTGCACAAATTCTGATAGGCAAATCGGGCAATCCATGCCTGCAGATTCAGATAGGCAAATGGGGCAATCCATGCCTGCGAGGGGCGAGCCCGTTCGGTACACTGTGGTGGGCAGTGCTTCTATATCGATTTTCTCCATGCCTATATTGCCTTCTTCGACCCTCGCATGGATGGATGGCTCCGATGCCACCCGCCATCGTCTACAGCAGAGTCTATAGCGTATTAAAAGACATACGAAGGTGCATAGAATGGCCCCGATCACGATTGCTAAGGTTGAGTGGAAACTGCTGTTAGCTTTGGAGGGGTACTCTGTCGATCCATCTGGACTCTGCAATGACGGGCTGATGATGGGAGTGGATGACTGCAATATCTTCCGACCTGGGAACAATCTGCTGCCATCAATAGATAATGGGAAGTCATAAATACTCTCCATGTTGCTGGATACGAGCTCCAATCGAATCAAGCCGAACCTGGAAGTGGGTCAATGCACAATGGCCTCACAAACAATGAAGTTTTCTGATTGTGATAAGAGGCAAGGATTAATGTTGCAGAAGCAAAGCATAGACAGGTAAGAAAGATTAAGCACTTGTGACTCAAGGGAGCGGGCGCTTCTTCATAAATATAAATACATGCACAGTAGAGAGGAGATATATGGGCGGAACGGCCGACATAAAAACTATCCGTGAACGCTCGTAATGACGTGGCACTCCTTTTCTGATGTTGTTTATGGAGTAAGGTAACTAGGTAGTAAACAGATCCGTTTTTCAGGTAAAAAAATGGGTTTGAATCCAGCCAGATTTTCAGGGGTAGCTTGAGTGGATCAAAGTTCTATACATTTCAAAACTATATTTTAGGGGTTTTGCTTCATTTTAAACCAACTTAGATACTCATAAAATCGATCAAAAATTGACCCAAAATTTAAAAATTTAAAACCACACCAAACCTATCGGAAAAGTAACTCGGAAGGGAAGAATGCTCCCGAATTAGCCCACTCAGTTGTTTATTTCCTTTTTATGGTATTTTTCAAACCTGTTTTAACTAGAATCCAGAAATTATAATTTAATCATGTTAAAACTGCAATATTAACACTTCAAAGTTATAAACTCTGTAGGGGCAGATTGATTAAGGTAGAGCTCCGTTCCACTTTGTGTGCAGTGCATCTTTTAGTTACAGTCATGTTAGACATCAAATTGGTGTATGAGAATAACTGATTCCTTCTAGCAGGGAATTGCCATCAGATTATAATTAACTAATTTAGATTATAATTTTTTAATTTTTTATTTATATAACTAAACAAAATGAAGTCCAATAGAATAGAACAATTGATGAAACCTGCAGAGTGTGCTTGAGTTCAAGCCTTGTGTCCCTGGGGTTGCGGTTTAGCATCCTTATCATCCAAAAATGTGGAGAAGTATTGGTGAGTTTCCCACACCTATTTCCAGATGAAAAAAAAAAAAAAAAAATAATAACCAATAAT
>CBVK0100338225.1:0-10898 GCA_900067695.1 Picea abies
GATAATAAATTATCACCAAAGTATTATGGCCCTTATAAGGTGTTGCAAAAGGTTGGTACTATGGCATACAAATTGGAGTTGCCTGCATCTTCACGAGTACACCTAGTTTTCCATGTTTCATGCTTAAAGAAGGTTATAGGTGACAAGATCCTAGTTAAAACTATATTTCCAGAACTTGACGAGGAAGGAAAAATCACATTGGAGCCTAAAGCCATCACTGACACAAGAATTCTCCAACTGAGGAATAGATCCATTTCAAAGTATCTCATTAAATGAAGGAACCTACCGGCTAAAGATTCCACTTGGGAAGATGAGTCTTTTATACAGAAGCATCCATAGTTACTCAAGCGTTGCGGACAACACTTGTCTCAAGGGGAGGGGCATGTTAATCCCTAAATAGTGGCACATTACCCCTTAATTGGGGCATATTACATTAGTAATGTTACTTTATTTATGTCGGCTTGGGTCCATTAGTTGTAATTGTACCTTTTAGTCTCCTATATATACCAAGGAGACATTTTCATTTGGAATCATCTGGTATTTGGACATTTATGTGGTGTATAAGGAGGATTCCCCCTTAAAGAGGCTTATTATCTGAATTTCTCTCTTTTTCAATGCGTTGAATACTTATTCTAAGGTTTTTCTATGCTATACTGATATTTGGTTCTTAACAAACGACCAATATGCACACAAACATGATAAAGTGGTTGAAAGGGACCTCCCTCTCTAAAGTAGGTATTTCTTGCCCAAGAGGGGGCTGAGACTCCGCTAATAAATATTGGAGGAAACATAATCAGTTATTAAGGGCCCTCATGGGATTAACAACCAGTTGGTTAGATCCCCCTGGAGTTAATCCTCCATAAAGGTTGTGTGTTTTCCGACCCTTATATGACCCAGGGTACTTGCAGAATAACCCCTGCAAGTAACCTATGTGGCACCTAAGTCAAGCAATTAATCAACCATGGTATAACCGATGCACATGCGAATAGTCGTAAGTCAGGTCCACTGTATGGGAAGGGTAGAAAATTTTGTAACCTTGAAAGCACCACCTATCTCGGAGGCACTAGCAAGATCCCCATCTACGAATAGATCCCCAGAAATAGCTTTGATGCTAAGAAGGTATCGGGGGGATATCCCTTCAACCGACCTCACATGACCTCGTGCTTAACTCTGGTGTAAGCGGAGCCTCCTGATATTACCGATTATACAATGGATTTCTCGACTCCCTTAGTCAGACACATACATTGATTTAATAACCCTGGAGAAGTTTACTCACAAAATCATATTCCAAGGCTCTAAATCCTAAGCTAGTTTGTGCACCCTAGAAAATAAAATCGTTACTAATCAATTTTAAATTATAGCGTTAATTTTAATGGCCTTTCTTACTCAAAAGGTGCAGTCATAAAACTAGTGATGTCATGAATCATAAAGTGAAATAAATGAATATGAATACGATGCAAAGTCCTAAATTTAATTTCCAATAAATAATATGCTTCAAAAATGCAATTTTCAATTCAATTTTGCAATTCTAAATAAAATGCAATCTTTCTTTACATGCACTAAGATAAATGACAAAGACTGAAGAGATCAAAATGCCAATCAATGTAAAATGCCTAATATTTTTGTATTTTCAATATAAGAGAATGAAAATGAGGACTAAACAACCACTTGATATAAAGACTCTACTGTGTATATATAGAGACAACCCAAGTAGGATATCAAGGAGAAAAACACCCATCCCAAGGTGCAAGGACAATCAAAATGAAAAGATGATGAGAAAGGCACCGCCCAAAAATTCAACCAAAGACAGGTTTCCTATCATTCCACGGACAATTAACAGTCACCACAAAGACCCAAGAAGACTCAACAATCATCAAAACCTACCCAACAACCACCAAACCCAACAATCAAGCAACAAAGGTTGATGTACGCGATTGCTCAAGGGAAAAGTGTATATGTACGCAGCTTGCAGAAGTACAACATGCATATGTCAAGAAAAAACTTGTGCATATGTGTCAAAACACAACTAGGCTAAGGAGAAGACTAAGAAACTTAGACTCGGAGAGAACATAGGTTGTCAAGAAATCATACGACAAGAAACTCAAAATGAATGAGAGAAATCTAAGGAGAAAAAAACTCCAAACCACAAAAAAGAAGATTATATCCCCAATATGGTCACCAATTTTGTTACGAGGAAAATCTCTCTATGGCTAGGGGTAAACCACAACCGACGGAAATGACTGCAGAAATCAACTCTAATCTCAAGTATGCTATATAAACAAATATGATAACAAGACAAGATAAGAGGCCTGCCTCATCCAGACGTTCGATGAAGTCCACCGTTGAGCACTTGACCCAAAGCAATATACTTGCAACTAGTCCTCAACAACCAAGCAACACAAGCATATGGTGATAATATATAATGTTAACACATACAATACCATAATCCATCAACATTCATAACAAATACGTCCATGGAATAACAATTCAAATATTTGCGAGATATTAATTGGACGAGAAAACAATATTTCTATTAAGATATAATCAATAGAAGTGAATCAGTTACAAACTTCCGTGTCGGCACGGTTCGGAACCGAGAAACTAAGTTCCTTCCAGCTAGGCCTCCACCACTTCAATCCTCCACCAAAGGCAAGCTCATATAAGAGAGACCAAAGAGTTCTCAATCAATAAGGGAAGAGCTTGGGGGTTGAACAATGTGTTTAGACTTAAAGGACAAAGGGATGCATACTCAATGTGAAGTGAATAATTTCTCCATAGTAACTTTGCTCTCAAAGTTAAATTCTTTCTCTTCTTTTCCATAGCTCGAATTTGGCCCATTTATAGCCTTCAAGTGGAACTGAAGGTCCGAGTTAGAACATTTCGAGTATATGGAAAGCCATTGATCATTGATCTCGTGACGTGACATGGGAACCCGACACCATTTTTTAATTTTGAGCACCTTTCCCGATGTACACGGGTTGTAGTGGCGCAACCTGTGTATACGCATGTTGTAATATAGGGAGGGCATGTATATGTGGAAAAAGCATGTTTTTATCTCTAGTATTTGAAAAAAGGGACTTCAAGTCTGCATAGGGAAATGGAAAAAGGCTCTTTGTGAAAGATTGCATGGGGTGAGGCAAATACTTCAATAACAGTATGTTCTTGCAATTGGAATTGTTGATGATATTACCAGGTTGTACAAGTTTGACAACTTTGGGTCATCATCTTTTCCATCAATTTTTGTTTCTCATAGCGATGACTTGAGAAAAATTTGGCATGAGCAGTTTGGTCATCTAAACTATCATTCATTGCAACAACTATGTGATCAACAGATGGTGTCTGGTCTTCCTCTTTTTTCATGCAGAGATGGTGTTTGTACCGGTTGTGTTCTTGACAAACATCATCAGGACAATTTTGACAAATGTGCCTCTTGACACGCCTCGGGTCCTTTTCAACTTTTCCACAGTGACTTTTGTGGTCCACTTTCTTCTCCTTCTTTTTGTGGGTGCAAGTATTTCTTAGCTTTCATTGATGACTTTTCCAGATGTACTTGGTTTTACTTCTTAAAACTTAAGAGCAAAGTTTTTGACAAGTTTTTGGCTTGCAAGGCCCTTGTAGAAAAACAATCTCGACATCAAAATAAAAGGTTAAAAATAGATAATGGAGGTGAATATGTGAACAATAATTTTACAAGTTACTGCACTATACAAGGCATCCAAATGCAACACATTATTCCATATACACCACAATAAAATGGTGTTGTTGAGAGAAAGAGTCGCACATTAAAATAAATGGCTAATTATATGATCCAAGCGAAGGGATTAAGTCTAAAGTATTGGGAAGAAGCCATCAACTATGAAAATTACATAGTAAATCACACTCCCACAAAGGCTCTTAAAAATATAACACTAGAAGAAGCATGGACTAAAATTAAACCAGATGTAAATCACTTCCATGTATTTGGTAGTATATCATGGGCTCATATTCCTCATGAGAAAAGGAAACCATTGCAGCCTAAAAGTGAGAAGAGTATATGTGTTGGTTATTATGAAGATTTCAAATGTTATAGACTTCTTCAACCACATTGTAATGAAATTATTATTAGAAGAGATGTTAATTTTGATGAAAATCTCTTGGCCCGCAAACCTAATTCGATGACTATGTCTTCTTCAGCCTGCGAGGCATCTTCGACATTTGTGTCTTCTTTTGTTCCTATTTTGGTTTCTTCTTCAGATGATGACAGTGAGGATGAAAATCCACCTCCTCCTGCTCACCTTCCTATAGACGAGTCCATTGAACCTGAACCAACACCAACACCACTTCTTCCTAGATGAGTCTGTTCAACATGAGAAACATCTGGTGATCTTCTCGGTGATCCTTCAGATCAACGTTGGACACATTCTCAGTTTCGGCGAGATTCTTCTCTTTTGGCTCAAGTTTTAGAGACTCGTGATCTAGAAACATTTGCATAAGCTTCACATCATATAGATTGGGATACAACAATGAATGAAGAGTATCATTCTTTAATGAAAAACGATATTTGGGATCTTGTACCTCTTACAAAAGGAAGAAATCTTGTCATATGTACATGGGTCTACAAAATTAAGTATGCATTATATGGAAGTGTTGAAAGATACAAGGCTCAATTAGTTTCCAAAGGATTTTCCCAAGTTGAAGGAATTGACTATAATGAAGCCTTTTCCTCTATACCCAAAATGAATTCCATTCGCCTTGTTCTTTCCCTTGGTACCTCACATAAATGGGAAGTCCATCAAATTGGATGTTAAATATGCCTTCTTGCATGGGGATTTGCAAGAAGAAGTATACATGAAACAACCTCCTGGCTATGCCCAAAATTACTCTAGCTTTGCTTGTCACCTTAAGAAATCTCTTTATGGTCTTAAGCAAGCTCCCCGAACTTGGTATGCCAAAATGGACAATTTTCTTATTGACACCGTATTTTCTAGATGCCATTATGATCCTAATGTCTATACCAAGAAAATGGGAAGCCATCTCACAATCCTTATCCTTTATGTTGATGACCTTATCCTTACTAGTAGTGACTCAAAACTTTTAAACCATGTGAAAACCAGTCTTAGGAAGAAATTTGAAATGACAGACTTAGGATTTTTGCACTATTTCCTCGGCCTCCAAGTTTTGCAAACCAATGAAGAAATTTTTCTTTCCCAGTCTAAGTATGCTTGTGACCTTCTTTGTCACTTTCACATGGATGATTGTAAACCAACCCCTTCCCCCTTCTAGTCTGGAGTCAAGCTTGCTGCCACCTGTACTTTTCCCAAAGTTGATGTCACCTTGTACCATTAGTTAGTTGGTAGCCTATTATACTTGACTCATACCTATCCTGATCTTTCCTTTGTTGTTGGTATTGTTGCCCGGTATATGCAAACACCCCATGAAATCCATTGGTAAGTATCTAAAAGGATACTTCGGTATGTCGAGGGTACAATTCAGTTTAAGATACATTACAGTTCAGGGGGGACTCCTTTATTGGTTGGTTTCATTGATTTAGATTGGGCCAACGACCCTGATGATCGGAAGTCTAATGCAGGTTATGTTTTCAATCTTGGTTCAGGACCTGTCACTTGGTCATATAAGAAACAACAAGCTATTGCACTTTCTTTAGTAGAAGCAGAGTACCAAGCAATGGTAAATGCAAGTCAAGAAGCCTTGTGGCTTCGACAGATCCTTTCATAGTTTGGATTCTAGCAACAACATCTGACCAGCCTTTGGTGCGACAATCAGAGTGCCATCAAGCTCGCCAAAGACCCAATTCAACATCAACGTAAAAAACACATCGATCTACACATGCACTTCATCAGAAAGCTCATTCATGATCAAGTTATTGAAGTGCTCTTTCAAGTTATGACCAAGTTGCATAAATTTTCACAAAGTCTCTTACAGAAGCAAAGTTTTCCAAACTTTGATCTATGTTAGGAGTTAAGGAAGTTGTCATTAAGGGGGGATAGGCTCTAATTCCTCCTTCCTTCTTTTATTGTGTCACTATTGTAAATCCTTCAATCCTATCTCAAGTTGTTCTTAAGGGGTGATGTTAGGATATTCAGACACTTAGGAGTTAGTTAAGATCTAATTGGTCTAATGTGTCTTTAGGTAAAAGTGTGTTTCTTAGTGTGTTTCTTTAGTATTCATTTGTAGTTAGGAAATACGATGGTCATGATATATTCCTGACATAGAGTGATCTGACGGTTCATATTCTCCTCTATATTAATGAATACATTGATATGTGGCTTAACACCTGATTGGTCCATGGTATCTATTTAAAAAGCATGGAGGGTCATTTGCCGATGATCGATTGTGAGAAACTCTCTTGTAAAATTTCTTTGTAATCTTTTTCTTTTGCATTAATAAATTGCTCCAGGTGGCCGTGTTAGTTGGGGTCATGGATGTTTCCCTGTAGGGGTTTTACCACGTCAAAATATCAGTGTGTTGATCTTTAATCTGGTTGTATGAGTGGTTACTGAAGGTGTTCGTCCTTTGTTGGAATACATGTGTTGTCAAACATACTGTACGTAGGTCATGAGGTTTCAATTAAACTTTATTTTTTATTAAGAGATTATATTTCATGCACTAAATTAAATTAATTTATGAGACATGTACACTTGTTTTTGATGTGGTGCTTTATGTGACGTGTCCACATGTTTTTGCATGCACTATTCAAGCTAGTGAGCTAATGTAACAAGCACCAACCAAATAGTATAATGGCTACAATTGTTTAGCATGTATTACTTGTTGATGTTTGCAGCATCAGAATGGTACTTTCACATAGGTCTAAGTGTCTAGATGTGTGGAAGTATTCCAAAGGACCTTTCAGGAACTTTGGAAATTCACTTTAATTAAAGGAATTATTAAAGTGAATGTATTTTTTATTTTATTTTTTTAACCCAAATTGGAAAATTTATATAATAAAAAGGCTACTATGAGTTAGCAAGTTACATAGAGAAATAAAATTCCTTGAGTGGGAGAAGTTCAATATGTGAACCTAGACTATGATAAGCTAGATAATTACATTTATAGTCACAATATTTACAATTGTTCCAGTCCAAAAATATGCTAGTGTGAATTCTAAAGAAACCCCTAAACACAACCAAAATTTGAAGTACATACAAATTGAATTTTAGGGAGGAAACATGTTTTGGTTATCAACTTCCACCATTTCCATGTCCCCTGACTGTTGTACAATGATATTGAGGTATGGAAAAAGAGAGACGTCGAGACAAACTTGTGGATTCTATGTCAACAACAACATTTTCTTGTGGCTCCTAAAATGTTGGTTGGAGGCGGATTTCCTCTAGTTGGATTCTTAAGGCATCAACCTCATCGTTCAATGCCTAAAACAATTTTCTATGATTAACATTGAACTCCATGATTGCTAGGAATTGGGAGGCGAGGATGCTCAGTCTGATTAGAATTGTGATTACCAACGAACGAAGGTCGTCGAATTCCTATTGGAGTTGAAGAACTTTAGAGTTAGTTCCTTGATGTCTGCTGGCCATGATGAGATCCTTGATGATTTGAATTTTCCACCCTTATGAAATATGGAGTTTCTAATGTCTAATATAGAAGACCCTTTTGTATTTAAAAATGGTTGATTCTAGAATTGGAGGGTGATACTTTCATCCTTGTTGATTTCATGTACCTTCCTAATCTGCCACGGGATGACCTGGTGCATGGGAACGAATGTGGTCGAGATATTTTGAAGAGGTGGGAGCAACCATCTCTTGATTATGAAGCGTGTGAATTAAAAATGGGACAAGTGCTGACATAAGAGAAACAAGGTGGAAGAGATAATCTAGTGCAAACGGTGTACAAGAAAAGAGAGGTGGCTTGTGAGAACCTAGAAGGAAGGGTGATGACATAAGAAATGGGGCATGCAACTCCAGGAGAGACAATGTGAAAGCAAGGATATCACAGTGAGCACACGGGAAAAGGGTCATACTGAGAAAGAGGAGCAATGTGCCAGGGGAACATGATCAGGTGAACACACAAGTCATCCTGAAGGGGCGAGAGATGGAAACCAGAGGGGGGAATAATGAAGATATGAGTGAGTAGGGGGAGGGTATATAAGGTCAAGGGCGGGGAGCCTCAAGAGTAGAGAGAAAGGATTGGTGGCAGGCTAGAAGAGAGGCCATGTGGCAACAAGAGAAGGGGATAAACACAAGGCTCTTAAGATTCCTAGGCCAGGGGCACATGTCAAGAACAAAGAAAGGCGTCTAAGGAACATGACTAAATCTTGTTTTCCCATTCATAATTAAAGATCTGATTTCTCCACTAACTCCTTTATTGGCCAGTTCATCAGGAAGGGAGTTGAGATCTCTCGATGTTCCATGAGAATACTTGATTGAAGTCCTTAATGAGACCTTGATTGTGGAGTATATTGATCTCAAGATTTCTTTAGAAGGAAGGGAAGAATGAATCAAATGTTAGATTGCATTTTTAGAGTCACCCACTATTGATATTAGGACCTCTATATTTTTTTATCTAGCTATGAGCAATGCTTGTTGGAGGGCGTAAGCTTCAACCTGATTGTTGGTGGCCACTCCTAGATTACAGGAATATATTACCTCAACTTGTCCTCTAGGGTCGTAGAGCACCCCTCAACCTATCGCCCCAGAATGTCTTTTTAATTATTGAGTTAGTAAAAGTCTAATAAAATCTAATTTAATTATAATAGTGATTTAGACTTAATATCAACCATTGATCTCAAGTGAGGTGAGATCTAATATCAACCATTAATCACTTTGGAGATTAGGGTTAGGGATTCAACTCAATTTTCTAAAAGTCAATCAAGGTGAAAGGAGAAGACACACAATAACATCTATTTGGAGTCAGTGACTCGTAGAGAGAATAAATAAGGATTTTTTCTCAAGGAGATCTCAACAAGGGTGAAGAAGGACTTTCATCTACAGATCAACTCAGTCCAAAGGAGAAGGAAGCAAGCAGGTAGCAACAACATCAGGTACAAATGCAGGTACAGGCCATACCGAGACACAAACAACGTCATACATGACAAACAAATAGTCAAGGGCACTTACATACGCGCCTCATAAACAGTTTAGGGTGAAGGTATGTGTAGCGCAAGTTTAGTAGGGCGCAGGTATGTAGGAACCAATAGTCTAGGGCACGTATACGCATTAGAAAAAATTATAGGGTGTGTACATATGCATTATACAGGTCATGTTGGGCACATACAAATCATATAGACCACCGGTACAGGGCCATACAATGACAATAAAGTTGTTGGATTGCAGGTGTTGCCTACATTTTTTTGTTTCTATTATTAGTGGGAAGTTTTCCCAGTTTGGGAGGCCTTGTAAGATTGGAGTCATTATTTAATGAAAATCTAATTTGAAGGGAAAAATTTATGTGTGTTGTGTGAATTTTTGTTTCCAATTTTTCTTCCGCTACTTTATTTCCAGCCAATATATTTTATTTTGTGTGATGTAATTTAATTATCAGCAAGGAAAAACATAAGGCAGTAATGTATTTAGGTGTTGGGGGATTGAGAGATTTCAACATGGTATTAGATCTTACACTTTGAGAGGGAGACCCATTTTAGATACACAACAGTTTGTGCAACATATCTATTAGATCTCCATGGAGATCTCTACAGATCTATAAACCAACATTAAAATTCTTGTGGGTGCTTGAAGGAATAAGAACACGACAATTGTTTTTTCGTAGATCTAGAAATGGCAACATTCGGTCTTAGGTTTGAAGATCGGTTGCATGAAGTATATAACTTCCTATCCTGGAAGTCAAGGGTAACCTTGCTTATGAAGGAACGTGACTTTTGGGAGATTGTAGAGAAGGTTGTTCATGTACCAACAAATGAAACTTAGAAGGAAAATCATGAGAATAAGGATATCAAACCCCAGAGAACGATCATGGATGTTGTGAAGGATCATTTGATCCCTCACGTGGCAGAGAAGCAATCAACTAGATAGATGTTCAAGTATCTAGTGGATTTGTTCTGGAGTGACAACATGAACAAGAAGATGATCTTGAGAAACAAGCTCATATCCATCCATATGTCAAGATATGACAATGTTACCAACTAATTCACGAGGATTACCCATACACGTGATCAACATTCATCCATTAGGGAGAAAGTGGATGACGTAGAACTTGTAAATGTGGCATTGAATGGTTTCACTAAGTCTTGGGAACCAATTATCAAAGGAGTTTGTGCTTAGAGAAAATTCCCAATTGGAAAATGCTTTGGGATGATTGCATTCAAGAATAAGCTCAGGAGGAGTCTAAAGCCAATAGGCAAGGATATGGAGAGGAGAACTTTTCCTTGGTTAGTAAGGCCAAGAAGGGAAAAAGAAAGGGCCCCAAGGGTAACAATGAGGGGGAAACCTTACAGTCGATTAAGAAGAAGGAATTGAGTAAGATCAAGTGTTTTGCATGCCACAAGGGTGGTCATTATGCATCACAATGTCTAGAGAAGAAGAAGGCACATGGGAAATCATAGCAAGTAGCAACATTAGTAGAAACTTAGTTGGATGAGTTTGCTGCAAAGTTTGGGAAAGAATTCACACCAATCTCATGAATTTCTACCATAATCATCACCAGGATTGCTTGGTACTTGGAAAATGGTGTTATCGGATAAATTGGTAGGTGTGGACACTAACTGATCTCCCTAGATCCACTTAGATCTAGAACAAAACACACCAGAACATGATGCCTTCCTTAAGTTTTAGATATTGAATTTACTAACTAAAGAGGGATAGGTGACATACCATTTAAACGCCACTTCCTCTCACCATCGCCATCCTAGCTCCATTCCAACGCTCATACAATGATGATCCTGCAAAAGAATGCAACCAACCAAAGTGATAGTAATAGCATAAACTCAA